>JASFAX010003555.1:0-42140 GCA_030737875.1 Allium sativum
TTATTACCATTGTGAACACATTTCAAAACATCTGCAAAGAAAAGAAAAAATATATATATAAAATCTTTGGAAATTTGTCATATCATATCCTGCAAGACATGATTGTCCAGGTGAAATATTTTCACTGTGACAACATCATTTTTCCGTATCCATAAAATCTCAGCACATTGATACAAAGCAAAGTACCAATTACAAAGTAGAAAAAAAAGAACAAATATAAAATAAGAGGGGGACATTTCTTCACGCTCATATGTTGTTGTACCCACCTTTTTCCTTGTCGATTTCAATAGATTTCAATACTGACTAGAATATATATACTTCTGAAAATTTCTACAATCAATGTTGAATGATAGTATTGTGCAAATGGCCTACGTAAACTAAACAGTGCCTAACTTATCTACTTACCAGTAGCACAACAGCTACGCACATGCGAGATACAGCTAATCTGCTACCACCTTCCCCTATGTTTTCAAATCCAAACTTCCACTCAGACAATACATGAAATGAAAACTCAAGAGCAAAAAACTGGAGAATTGATAACCTAGTCTATATGTCCTGACAGCCTAAACCTTGGAGCTCAAGGTACCCGCATATATAAATACCACTGCATATCAGTGTTTTCCCAAACAAAACCACTTCGCAACCCATTCATTCGAGACCAGAACATACCCAAAAGAATTGACGCATTTAGTAACAAACATTCAAACTCTTTCTTCCCACAAATTTCTCCATCAACTCACGAATTCACATGAGATTCAACAATGAAAATATAAGAAGAAAAGGAGATTTGTGCTGACCTATTTTAGTTGAATTCTTAGTACCGTTGGTCACCAAATCATGCTGAAAGGCGCCGCATTGTGTTCGAGCTAGGGTCAAACGGTAGGGCTGGAGGTGATGGGGTTCGAGCCGGGGAAGGGGCTGCTTCAGGCGCTTGAATTGGAGGCGTTTGGAGGATCTCTGATCGCCATAGAAGAAGGCGGCGCTGGGGATTTTTGGTTTGGTAAAGTGGTTTTCCAATTTTTGACGATAGAAAAATAAGTGAGGCAGTGGATAAATTGAAGGCGGCTGCGTTGAAGGGTTTTAACGTGGATTGATCTGGGTTGCTGAGGGCATGGGCTGAGGTCGTGGGCTTTCTCTAAAAAAACAAAAAAAGAAGGAAATGGGACTTGCGAATAGAAGGGTTGGGGAAGTAGATTGGAATTTTGGTTTCGTTGGCATGCAAGAGGGAATAGGTTAGCACTGGATCACATTGTTAATTCAAGTTATTAGAGTATAATTATTGATTAATTAAACATATAGTATGATTTAGTAAAAACAGTGGAGTATTTGGTTTTGGGAACAAGGCTAGTACGAAGAAGTCTGGGACAAAGAAATGCGGGGAGAACGTGAAACAAGAAACGATCGGGATTGGGTATGAGAATAATTAAGTAATTATAATCTAATCAAGAAATTTTTTATCTTAATATTCGTATAACTATAAAATTTGTGCAGCTATTGGCGGTGATATCGGAGTCTTCAAAACTAGGAGCGTTGGAACTGTATCGGAAAGCGCCACATTATGGAATTAGTGCTGACAAAGTTGAAAGCTGACGGAGTGAAAACAACTAAAACAAACCGCTTGAACGACGGGCAAATATCAAGGTGAGTTAACCTCACTCAGTATCCCCACTTATAATAATTATAAGTCGGGTTTGTCACCTTTATTCTATGGCTATTAATTATTGGTTGTTTAATATGTGTTAAATATTTTTATATCAACTATTTAAATTAAACGGTTGTTTAATTTAAATGAAATGACATCGTTATTTTTAACGATGATTTCCAAACAAGGTAGCTTACCTTGTTGGTTACGTTTATCATAATATAAACGTATTTAAATTTATTTGGGTACTTGGATTACTATTGATTGACCGTTATCAGTATGGAATTGATTATTTGTTTGTATATGATCATTATATGCACTGTTGAACCTATATGATTGGATTATTGAATTGGGTATTGATTATAAACCCAAATTCAACATTCGTTTGGTTATTTACCAATTGTGATATGGATTGAGATATTCATGGCAGATGGCCAAATAAAAATTATTTTATAAAGTTCGTTTTACCGTCAAGTGAAGCGGTAGAGAAATGAAGTTATGAAATTTAGTTTATAACTGAATATAGATTTTTAAATATATTTTTAAATGAAGCTTTCAAAAATAAAATAAACCAACTATATATCGTTAAATTTTAACCGCTATTTTTATATCAAGATCTACCTTGTGCGAAGCACGTGCTTCATCGTAAATACTGAATAATTTTATAAAACTATATTTTAATACAAAAGTGAAGTGGTGTCTATATGAATATGAGTTTTTGAATCATGATTAATATTTATCTTAAAATAAGAATGAGGTTGATCAAGGTCTGAGAGGTAATTAAAATACCCCAACTTGAACGACTTCAGGATTCTCGAAGGGTTGTATGAGTCGTGATAGTGGAGATGTTAAAGCAAATTATTTGTGGAAAAATAATATTGAATCGTTATTTGAAGAATTTTGATATATGATGGGATTCCAAAATAAAGAGGGGTATGAGAATAGGAAATGATATTTCCCCGGTAACAAAATAAAAGTAGATTTTGTTACAATTATTTTACAATAGTAAGTGAATTAATCTCGTCAGTATAAATGATAAGTAATGTGGTGGAAATGTTTTAAATAAAATGATTTGAGAATATTTTTTAAAACTTATATATCGACTTTGGTATTACTACTGATATATTATTTTAATGGCCAAGTGATGCTGTGAAATAAACAAATGGATTTATTTTATTTTTACGACTGTTTATTTTGATAGTTAAGTAACCAACTATCAAAATCATGCCAATGCGTTGTTGGTACGGAAAGTCTGGGATCGAATTTATATTCGAAAAACCATTACGAACCAGCAAATACGTAAAGATGCTGATTGAAGACGGAGCAGTTGAAGACCATGGATATTCATAAGCGGAAGGGCTACTTGATAAATATCTCTGATGTTGTAACCCAAGATATTTTGATAGTAATTCAGTCGGGGTTGAAATCTATGGATTGCAAGGACTACTCGCTATTGATCCATAGGGTGATTCCTAGGATGCAGTAGGAGGGTGCCTTCGGTTTGTCCAGTCACAGGACAACTTGTATGGACGAATGTCTTACAGAGTATTTCGAAAGGGATTATGTACATTGATTTCTTCAAACATACCAAGTTGTTGGCATAGAAGGGAATCTTCTTTAGCTGAACAATCGAGTACTTTTATGGACGTCAATTAGTGATATTTAATGGATCTGACGATGTGGCATTCAAAGTGAATGGTGGCCCGATGTGCTAAAAGGAAATTCAAACCTCAAGCCTCACCAATCGGGAAATGACAAAAAACGGGAAGGCAACATGACTATGTGGATCGCTCCTATTTGGGTGTACAATCACCTATCTAGGGAAATCCCTTTTACTTCTTTAATCTATTTCGATGCTGTCCCGCTTCGGGAAACATTGGGTAGCTCCCAACCATTAGTGATATACATTCGATACACTCAAGCGAAATGAGTGGTCGGTGATGTGTGGGCCGGGTTGCAAGTTGAACCCAGTATGTTCGCCTCTAGAGATACACTATCGGCAGGTGGTCCCATACCTTGTCATAGTCAAAATCCATTCCCCAATAAGCACCTGCGATTTTGTTTGTATACTATATATGTGGAGCGTGGGATGCAAGCATTCCGCTAGATTCTATTTATTTGTATTTAGACACTATTATAATATCAGAGAAGTATTGATTTTCAAAAACTGTTTTGGGTTATCGTAAGGTAAAAATTGTCCGTGTTTATGTGTGGATTGGTCTTACGATTATTCTTTTCTTTCAAAAAGGAATTTTTAACTTAAGAATCAAGTTGGATGATATTTCAAACTTAAGGGGTTTTCTCGCTCTGGTTCACCAGACTGACCCGGTGTTTGTAATGCTCGGGTTAGCCCGGGTCTGCAGGTTCAGGTTATAGAATGCCATGAAGTCCAAAATGTGTTGGAGAACTTCAGACATTTGGTATTATTCGGTATTTTCCGCTGTGTGTGATATATGAGGACAAGGTATTATAACTGTCCAAATGTGTTATGTACTCTGATGATTGTAAGTATATTTTCAAAGTTCTCAGTAAATATCTATTTCTATATTATATTTTGTTCCGCTGCGATGTGAGACTCTGTGTCGTGTTAGATCTTCTTCTTCTTCTATTCTAATATTTCTTTCTTTCTTATCTCACCCTCTAAATTCTTTCTAATAACTATCTGGTGGTTTTCGATACTTGAGTTCTGACAGGTAATGCAGGTTTTATGTATTATTATCAGAATTCGGGCGTCGAATACTTACTGGGTTGTTACAAAACTTTACTTTTTCCAATTACTATTCATTTTTAAAATAAAATTTAAAACATGTTTTAATTGCTTGAAAACAGTTTCAAATCAATTTCTTTTCCTTCCAGAAACTATTGGTACATCTAACATTCCAAATCGTTTAGGAGTCAAAATTCAAATTTTATTTTTCACTCAACATTTTATTATTAAAATATTGAATTTAATTCCAATTTGGAATAAAACTCTATAAATTTCTATATAATTCAACTTATGTGGATTCTATATTTCAGTAATATTCAATCAACATTTATCAATCATCATTCACCATAATTTGACATCATCGGCCTAAGTGTTACGGTTATCAACACTTAAATTCCATTCCAAACTATTTCACCCAAATTATTAATTGTTGTTAATAGCTAATTAGCTATTATTTTTCTAGCCAATCCATATCAAAACACATCAACATTGAAAAAATAAAATTATACACCAATTTCATGTTTATATTGAAAAACGCTGCGTCAATATAAACAACAATTTACTATTCATTCCATACACTTTTTATGTACTACCATTTTCACTACATATGTCGTTTTGGATGCGGTAAATTATCCAAACCTCATTTTTAACTGTTTAATCACTTAACAAACTAATATAACTTACAAATATTCATTTTCCAATCAATGTACATGTAATATTGCAACTAAGTTATCGTCCAATTCTATCAACCTTTTTACTTAAGATTTTAACTTCATAATCATTTATGTTAGCACATAAATTACTAACTAATTTCTACATTAAAACTCCAATCACATGCAACATTAAGCATACATAGCACATACTTACTTGTATTCCAAACATTTAACATTAACTAGCATATATGTAAGCATATTAATTCAAACGTGTGCATATAATTGCTTACCATTGCTTTCCACTCTGCCTAACTTTTAAAGATGAGATTTTTATCACTCTACGAGCTTGCTAGCGACCAAACGAACAACATATACACTCAGTACACTTATGTAGCCATAATATATATATATATGTATATGTATGTATATATATGTTCTAACTTGGGTTTAAGGAGGAAAGATTAGATCTTTATGGGTTGTAAAGGAAAAAGGTTGGGTTTTTGGCTAGAGGGGGACTCACAGCCTATGGGACCCTTGGTGGTGACATGGCAGCAAGAGGGGCTAATGTGGGGGTATAGAGGGGCTAAAGGAGGTGATGGTCGAGTTTGGTGGTGGTAGGAGCTAATATATATGGAGCAAATAATTTAAAGGAGGAGCTAAAGGGGTTTTGGATCAAACGGCGCCAAAGGGAGCACGACAAGGGGGTGGTGCTGGTCACAGCGGAAGTGGGGGAGGGTGTCATCATGTAGGGAAGGAGAAAGGAAAGGGTGGAGAGAAAGGAGCAGAAAGTGAAAATGTATGCCTTCTTTTATAGGAAATGACATAAAGTTTGGATCAGTGTGGTGTTAGCAATCTAGGGAAGAGGACGAGGATGTCATGACAACTCACAAGATGCACACTTTGTTGTGTTAGGGTGATGACACCTCATTAAAAGCACACGGTGTTGTTTTAATCCAATCAACTACTCTTAATACTTCTAAACATTGTATCTTGACATATAAATGTTTATGAAAGGAAATAAGTGCTCTGAAAACATTTGCCCAACATTTGTCAAAAATATTTTATTTTTAATATATTTTTAAGTATTAAATATTGGCCCAAAACTAATTAATTTGATTATTTTAAATCAAGTTTCATTAAAATCTACCTATGCGTTTTCTACTCGCACAACCACATATGAATCCCGATTGCTACGAAATTTGAAACTCTGTTATGTTTCATCGATAAGGTTCCAATTGTTTTGGTCTCGTTGAATTCAGAGATCGTTTGCAAAATGGTTTTTTTTTGTGTTATTATTTAATTTTAAATTCTTTTTCTACCTGGGTTTATGTTACGCACGCTCACACTAACTTCGTTTGACTTGAAATCTGGAATCTTACAATAATTTATTATTACGGATCTGATAAAATTGGTTTCGTCGAATTCCGACATCGTTTGCAAAATATCTATTTTTAAGCTTTTAAAATAGTTCTAAATTATCCATTTTCAAAATATTCTTTTTAATTATCATTTTAATAATCAAATAACTTTATTTTAACTATTGTATAAGTTGTATTCAAATACCATCAGAAAATCTCAATACAATATTAGTGAATAGTGTCAAATTCTCATTCTGACAATATACGATATATTGTTTGAATTGATAAGTTGATAAAAATGATATAAATAATTTATTTGATCACTATAATTTTTGAAATCGTATTAAAAAATGAGTGATTGTATCCAGAACTGTGCCTAGTTATTCCAAACTCTTAAAAATTCAGATTTTCAAAATATCAGAAATCCTGGGTCGTTACATTCTCCCCTATTCAAAAAGATTTTTTACTCAAAATCAAAGATGCAGCAAAGAACAGAATTTTCTGATAGTAAATATAACCGAAAGATGTCAATTCATATCATATATTGTACATTAACATATCATACCCGTAATATCAATTATATCACAGACATAACGTATACCCTAGTGTATAGTGCCACTAAAAGTATAAGCCATGCATATGCATCTATACCAACCAACCTGAGCACGTACTACGTAGTTGAGATAGTCTATACAAAATGGCATCATGCTCCAAATTATGTATTAAGTGTCGGTACTGTACCAAAATGAAGCTAACAACTATGTATACATATCATATCCCCAAAACGAAACTAACATCCAGCTGGATAAAGGTCGGAGTCATGCACAGAAGGTCCAGAGACTATGATCTCCTGGTCTATCTTGTCATTTGAGTCATTATCGTTCCAACCATCCCATCCAGGCAACATAATCTGATCCTTGTCAAAAGCATCAGGATCATTCTCCATAAACTCCTCGTTATCGGCATCATACCCATCATCGTCGGTCTCCATTTCTATTTATGGCTCTATATCTCCGTCATGATCATCCTCCACTAACCCGATCAATATCGCAGGATCAATCTTGTCGTCGGCCTCCAGTGCTAATCTAGTATAGATTCGTTTATATTTGGGAGTGATATCTTAGGCAGTGCCGGCTCCTTATGGATCGGCTCGGGAACAAAATCAAGTATGATCTCCAATATAGGAGGTGCTGAATTTCTACTGCAGTATCATCCTCTAGCATCCAGTCATCATAATCGCCTGATTCCTCGTGTTGTACAGAGTATAACTCTACGGGAGTAAGTGCTGAACCAGACTCATAATCGATAACCACAATCGGTCGAAATGGTGACATAGCGTCATAGATATACTCGTCCGTGCTGTCGTGACTAGACGAGTCGTAAGAACTACTACTCTGTGTATCCTCAGAAGAAGAACAATTAGATGGGAAAGGCTCCCGAAACTGGGCCAAATATCGAAGAACTGATAGCTACTTACCCCTACCTCCCATCCTTCCTCTACCTCTATATATCTACAATAAAACAAAGAGTTTTTAATCAATACACAAGTTTAAAGTTTACTTTAAACTTATACTTTTCTGAAAACAACAAATGAGTTCAATGTATATCAACTGTCCAAAATCCTGAATATAGCCTCCTTTATAAATGTTAACCTATTATTTTTCAGAATTTATCAACTGTCCAAAATCGTCGAAAATTCCATTTACTTACCGTAACCTAAAATTTTAAGTTCATAATCATTCCTTAATTAGTTTTCATACATCACACCCAGCAATCAATTAGTTGATTAACTTCTCAATTTTAACTTTATTTTCTCAAAACATGATTCTTTAACTTTATTTTCTTTATCAAAATACTTATTACTTTAAAAATCAAGACTATAAATACGTCTCTCACATACATATAATTCTCTCAACTCATACTAGGGTATAACTGACCCTATCTCTAATGAGTCACTCATCCTAGAATACTACTAATCCTATCTCTGACAAGTTATTCAGTCTAGGATAATACTGATCCATTCTTTGATGAGTACTCACCCCATAGAGCTAAGGTTTATTGCTAAACCAAAGCTTTGATACCAAACGAGTTGACCACAAATTCGCTCACCTTCTGAGTCGACTATAAACCACACAAGTCCAGTTCAAAAAGTAAGCTTTATCGGAATATCCTGTGATAAACCAAATTTCCGGCCATTGATTGTCGATACTTAACACACCCATGGTGTTCATGTATCGAAAAATCAAATGTCACAAACTTGATTCATCGGGGTATTGTAACACCCCACCTCCGCCAATGCCACTCTTGCAAGGACATTAGCTTTGGAGGGGCGTTAAACAAGGTAAACATGCATGCAGGTATCACAAGACAGAACATATAAGTAAAACAGAGTAGTAAAGCAGCGGACAAAACTTAGCATTTCAAAACCATAGTCATGTTACAACAAAGTACTTGGTCATTATTTTCCAACAACAAAGTCTAGATAAAAGCATAAACTGAAAAACTGAAATACATAAAGTACTATCCCCAAAATGAAGTGATAAACCATAGCTAGCTCAATGTCCAAAACCGTACATGAGCAAATCGAGTAAGCAAGCTGTAAAGATCCAAGCTAAGCTCCAATGTTCCCACCCTGAGAACCTGAGGGTGGGGGGAAACAGAAGAAAAGAGGCGAAAGAAAACAGGTCAGTCAAAAAGACTGGTAAGCCCTACTACTATCTGTCTATGAACTAGTAAAGTTAACTGGCATGAGAAGCTGAGATGAACATAAGGATAACAACATACTGGCATGATGATTAACTAACAAGATAGATAAAGGTGTCATCGCATAATTAAGGTTAAGTTTTGCACCACGGGTGTACTAGCATTCTAACATGTCAAGTAAAAACAAGAATTGATCCCTTGGCCCAAGCTTGGCCCATCATCATGAGGTGACCTAAATTAAGGTCCAACTACACGGTCTAGTCGATCGGCTGCCTATAAGCCTAACTCGTCAAGTGTCGGTATCATACGGCCCAAACATGCAATGTAGTTAAACTGCGCTAGGTACACCCTAGGGTGTATCAACTCCTAGGGTGTCAACCTCAAACACGAATCAAGTATGCGCAGTTTAGATCTACTGGTACCCGTGCCTGATTCTCCAACTCCGGACTATGTGCACGACCATAGTCCGCCTGGACCTACACCGGCGTACCTACTCAGCCGTCGTTTTGGTCGCTTACATGTCAGCCCAGTACTCGTGCCCCACCCTAGCCTAGTCCTAGGGTCTTATGATACCATCAAGAGGGTTACTGCTGAAAAGGACCACGCAACTAGGGTTTCCTAAACGGGTTAAATGTGGTTAACCCGATCCAAACGTGGATTAAATTAGTTAAGTATACCCAAGGTTCGTGACTTAACCCCGATTAACCCATCCAGCCCAAATTGATTAAGTATTAAGTGGACCCTGACTTAACACTAATCAGGAGGCATTAATTAACTTAATGTGCTTTAACCTCTCACATTAGACTTTGTTGTGGTTACTAGTTAAGCCGGGCGGGTCCGGGTAGCTTTACACCACAACTTGGTCTAACCTCGGGTTCGAGCACAACATGACCAACTTCTCACATTGGGTCCTATTGTTTGTAGCCACTTGTTAAGCCGGGCGGGTCCGGGTAGATTTATGCTACAAACTCAACCCAACCTCGAGTTGGCCACACTCATATTTTCTAAGTGTCATGTCCATTATGTTTCCAAAACATAATTACAAGTTAACATATCACGTTATGTTATAAAAATCATGTTCATGTCATAATTTTACCCAACCCCAACGTAATCCCATCGTTTACATAATCGCAACAACGCATAAAGGGTAAAATAGGGAACTTGGCATAATCATGACAAAATGGTGTTGAAGCCACAAGTTTATCATGGTGGCATATGAGATGTACATATGTTCATATACTTGCATATTGCATTGTAAGGCTTCAAAAGCATGCATAAAACCAAACTTAGCATATGAGTGATACATGGTGATAAATGACATGTAGAAGTTGCTAGAAGTTCGCATTTAGCCTCACATGCAAGTTATCATACGGGATATGATAACTTTCATGTTGCCAAAATGCAACCTTTGATATAAAGCTTAGAGCTTTATGCTCACAACATCAAGTTTAACTTGCATAACATAGCAATATGTGTCATACATAATGATTAAACCAACTTGCATAGCATAATGATTAACCAAACTTGCATATCATAATAATCAACCAAACTTGCATATCATAATGATCAACCAAACTTGCATATCATAATGATCAACCCCAAACTTGCATCATTCATTTAACTTCAGAGTTCAATAAAAAGAAAGTAGAAAAGAGCTTACTACGCTATGAAGACACAAATGAATATTTATTATAAAGATTGAGACGAAGCCCTTATGCAAGCACCAAAATATGAAAGCCCCAATTGAAAAACCCTTGCGCCAAATCAATAAAAATCCTTGCTTTGAAATAGAAATGTTGCAACTTGACTTGAATGCAAACTAAGAACACTCATACAAGTTTGAAAGCACTTGTATGAACTCACAATCTCTCATAGAAATAGGCTTAGGAATTTTAGCATGAGAGTGGAGGCCATGAGAGGAACAAATTTGACATAGTTTAGTTGTAGGATTGAATAATGGTGATTTAGGCTAGGTTTAGGGGTCTTTTTATAGAGGATTAGGATAGTATTAGCCATAGGATTAACCCTAGATTCAATCCAAGCCATCAAAGCATGTCTTGGGGAAGAAGTCAAGTGTAGGAACCATCTAGGGCCTTTAGATTAAAGCTGAACCATGAGAACCATTCAAATGCAAAATCTGCATTTGAGCGAATCGGCCCACGGGTTGACAGCCAAACACCCTGGATTAACCCCTAGTCGACCCAGCGAGCTCGGGTCGACCTCAAAAATCGGCCGGTTCGATTACTCCCCTCTACCAATTCGCTGTTTTGAACATTTTTGCATATTTATTTATTTAATTTTCAATTATATATATATATATATATATATATATATATATATATATATATCAATATATATATTTCTCTGCGCAACCCATTTCACTTAATTAAGTATACTTTAATTTGTGAATTTTTATGTTCAAATTACGGGGTGTTACATTCTCCCCTCCTTAAAGGATTTCGTCCCCGAAATCTCCAAGTTAGGAAGAACGTATCCTACTATCCGTCATCCATCTACTCAAAACATCATCCACGTGCAGTCATTGTCCTTAAAGGATTCTAAATGTTGTATGATCATATGCAAAGGTGTGTGTATATGTACTTATCTAATGCAAAAATCAGGCGGTTACTGATACAGTAAACCTCCTTAATGCAAAATATGTTAGTGAAATGAGTCCATATGTATGCAAATTCCTGACATAATTTATAATCTCTACATGAGTGCACATAATATTCATCCATATGCAACATCCACGTGATAGCTCAACAAGTTTCATCCATGAATAAGTATAAGCACTCATGCATATGCAACATGAAAGTGTGTGAGCCGATCTTAGTGCCTAATGTGTATCATGCATCCACGAGTATCCACGTGCAAACACTTGCAACCACTTGCAACCATCAAGCATAACATGTTTCAAATACATGTTTCAACCAAGGGTTTCTACCTAAGGTTCTCATGACAAGATCTACGAAACAAGATAAACTAGATAAACGCGGATAAAAAGAAAGATATGCTAATTAGGAAAAGAGATCGAGAATGTACCCTCAAAAAGAAATGGATAAAGCCCACGCATCTTCTCCTCGGTTTCCCAAGTTGCATCTTCGTCGGCTTCACCCCACTGAACTTTCACCAACTTGACCTCTCGATTCCTTAGCTTCTTGATCTCTGTTCCCAAGATACGAATCAGAGCTCTTCTCAAGGTTGCTTCTTTCTCTTCCTCAATGTCTTCAAGAATGCTTGGTTCAACCACCTCAGCGGACTCATGTAGGCACTTTCGGAGATGCGAGACATGAAAGACATTATGCACTCCGGCTAGCTTCTCGGGCCATCCCACCTTATAGGCCATCTTTCCAATTCTCTCTATGATAGGGAAGGGTCCTACGAACCTTGGTGCCAGCTTCCCCGCTGCTCCAAAACGTACCACATTTCGCAAAGGAGAAACCTTCACGAAAACCATGTCTCCCACTTCGAATTCCAAATCTTCCCTTCACTTGTCAGCATATGATTTCTGTCTATCTTGGGCCGCTTTCATCCTTCTTCTTACTAATTCAACTTTCTTGGATGTGTCTCGTATCATATCGGGCCCAAGTATAAGTCTATATGTTGTCTCCCACCAACAAGATGGTGACCTACACCGCCTCCCATATAAAGCTTCAAATGGTGCCATCCCTACGCTGGCTTTATAGCTATTATTATAAGCAAATTCTACAAGAGGAAGGTGGTCTTCCCAAGTACCACCGAAGTCGAGAACACAAAGCCTCAAGAGATCTTCTAGCACTCTATTCACCCTTTCGGTTTGGCCATCCGTCTGGGGGTGATAGGCTGTACTCAAATTCAATCGCGTACCCATCGCTTTTGGCAAACTGTTCCAGAACTGGCTAGTGAAAATCGGGTCACGATCGCTAACTATGCTAGAAGGAACTCCATGCAACCGCACTATTTCTCGAAGATAAATAGACGCCAGCCCTGATGCGGTCCTCTTCCTCTTTACTGGGATGAAGTGAGCACTCTTCGTAAGTCTGTCAACTATGACCCATATGCTTGTGTTCCGTCTCCTTGACCTAGGCAATCCATCCACAAAATCCATAGAAATACTCTCCCACTTCCATTGTGGGACTTCCAATGGATGTAATAGCCCACCTGGTTTCTTTGACTCGGCCTTCACTTGTTGGCACACCATGCACCTTGAAACATACTCTGCCACATCTTTCTTCATTCCATCCCAAAAGAAACTGCGCTTCATATCTCTATACATCTTATCTCCTCCCGGATGTATAGTCATCTTCGAGTGATGCGCTTCTTCAAGAACTCTATGGACCAAATCTCCCACCCGAGGAACACATAATCTCCCATCACGCCTTAGCTATCCTTTATCATCAATAGTATATCTGGCAAGGTGACTAGACGTCTCACCCCGAATCAACTTGTCCATAACTTCGACTATCTGTGGATCTTCCCTCTACGAAGCCCCAACTTGATCAAGAAGTGTGGGTCTAAGCTCAAGGGATGATAATGAACCCGTCATCAACTCAACAGCCGTCGTGAAATCAAAGGTTGCCAAGAATTCCAAATTCTTCATCTCAATGAACAAGGGGCTTAAAGTCAATCTCCTTCTGCTTAGTGCATCCGCCACAACATTACCCTTGCCAGGGGTATAAGCTATCTCGAAGTCATAAGATGCCAAAAATTCCATCCACCTTTGCTGCCTTAGATTCAGATCTTTTTGCGAGAAGAGGTATTTGAGTGACTTGTGATCAGTATACAACTCAAACCTTTCGCCTAGAAGATAGTGGCGCCAGGATTTGAGTGCAAAGACGATCGCCGCTAACTCCAAATCATAAGTGGGATAGTTCTTCTCATGAAATTTAAGTTGCCTACCCCCAATACATATCACTCTTCCCTCTTGCATCAGAACAACTCCTAACCCCGTGCCACATGCATCTGTGTACACGGTAAACATCTTACCACTATCGGGTAATGCCAAAACTGGAGCTGACGTAAGGGCTCTTTTGAGCTTTTGAAAAGCAAGCTCACACTCCAAGTCCCATACAAAGACTAAGTTCTTCTTCGTCAACTTAGTGAGAGGGGACGAAATCTTAGCGAAGTCTCTGATGAACTTCCTATAGTAGCCGCCAAACCGAGAAAGCTTCTTACTTCGGTCGCATTCCTAGGAGTCTTCCAATCTTGAACCACAACCACTTTCGCGGGATCCACCGCTATGCCTTGCTTAGAAACTATATGTCCAAGAAACCGAACTTCCCTTCTCCAGAAATGACATTTGGAGAACTTGGCTTTCAACTGATGCGCTCTAAGTGTATCCATCACTTCCTTGAGATGTCTGGCATGTTCTTCCTCGTCCTTTGAGAAGATCAGAATATCATCCACGAAGACAACAACAAACTTGTTGAGGAACTCCCTGAACACCCTACTCATCAAGTCTACGAAGTAGGCGGGTGCATTAGTCAATCCGAATGGCATGACAAGCCATTCAAAGAATCCATCCGGAGTCCTAAACGCAGTTTTATCAATGCTATCCTCAGCTACTCTAAGCTGATGGAATCCGGTGGCTAGATCGAGCTGAGAGAAAACAAAAGCACCTACAAGCTGGTCAAAGAGATCATCAATCCTCGGTAACAGGTGCCTATTCTTCTTTGTTAGCTTGTTCAACTCTCGATAATCAACACATAGACGAAGCGAACCATCCGCCTTAGTAGCGAATACCACCGGAGCACCCCATTCAGAAACGCTTCGTCTAATAAAACCCTTCTCAAGCAGCTCCTTGATTTGCTTACTGAGCTCCCTTCTCTCATGAGGGGCCATGTGCCTAACGGGCAATGATATTGGCTTGGCATTATCGACTAGATAAATGCGGAAATCTATCTCTCGTTTAGGGGGTAACCCCTTAACTTCTTCAAAGACATCAGGATAGTCTCGGACCACCCTTACAGATTGCAGATCATCGATGGACGAGTCGAGAGATTCAAGATAGCATAACATGACGGGACCTCTAGGGTTACAAGAAATTTCTAGGGTATTACCGAGGCGGGTCATGAGCCTCACCACCCTATGTTCACAATCGAGAATGGCTCCATAACTGGACAACCAATCCATGCCCAAGATTAACCCATATCCCGTGAATCCGAGAACATAAGCATTACACGCGAATTTTACAGTCAAGATAGAAATCTTCAAATCCACACAAATCATAGATAGATGGGCGGAACCCCCAATTGGATTTGAAACACAAACGGGATCCTCAACTAAGCTAGTACTTAGGTGCAAACTTTCAACAATGTCAGAAGAAATAAAACTATGCGATGTGCCAGAATCAAATAAGGTGTGAACAGGATAATCAGAAATATAAACAAGACTTTCTACAGAAATGCTACCTCGATCCTGAACTGGAGCGGCGTTGAGAGCATGCACTTGCCCTCCATAAGGTCCTGCACGCTGATTCTGCCCTTGCTTCTTGGGGCAATCCTTGCTAAAATGTACGGTCTCTCCACAATGAAAGCATTCGCCCGACTTCCTCTTCCTTTTCTTACAGTCTTTAGCTATGTGCCCTACATTCCCACAGTAGTGGCATTTTCTTGGGTCCTTTGCCTTGGCCTTGTTGTTCTTGTTGTTTTTGTTGTTCTGATTGCTCTGATTTCCTCCCCACTTGGAGCCTGTCTTCTTGGCTTGGGTCTCATTAGCCTTCACTTCCTTCTTGCCATTCTTATTGTCTCCTTGAAGCAATGCCATGTCTACTAGACCTTCGAAAGTGGCCCCCATAGGTATATGAGATAGGGCTAAACCTTGTAGTGGCTCATTCAACCCACGTGCAAAGCGCAAAGCCTTCTTCTGGGGAGTATTAATCATGTCCAAACCAAATCGGGCGAGCTTGTTAAACTCATTCACGTACTCCCTCACTGTCATGTCTCCTTGCTTCAAAGATATAAACTTCTCCAATTGCAAATTCGCCTCAGCTGATGATAGAAACTTAAGCCCAAATCTTGTCCTAAAGTCGGCCCAAGTCTCTATAGGCCTCGTAGCATTGGTGACCTCCCACCAATAAGCAGCTTCTTCTTTCAATAACGATGCTGCCAATAGAACCCTTCTATGATCTTGCACATCAAAGATGGCGAAGAGATCTTCATTTTCTTTCAACCAATTTCTTGCCTCCACAAAAGTCTCCGTCCCAATAAAGTTCTTTCCACCCATCGCCTTAAAGTCTTTGCAAATCTTAGCGAAATCTGCTTGCGGGTTCTGAGGAGGAGGAGGAGGAGGAACCTCAGTTATATTGGGGGTATTTGCTGGGCCCACATCGTTGGCCCTAGCTTCCAAGTATCTCCGGAACCATCCTGGAATGGTCACTCCCTCGGGAAGGTTAAGATCGGCCATACTGAAAAAGGAAAAAGATAGATTTAGAACGAAGAAACGAAGGATAGTGCTATGGCTTTTGGGGAATAGCCTTTTTAAAGTAACTAGACTTTTCTTGGAAAATACTTAATTGGTTTTGAAAATAGTTTTTCAAAAGGTAAGTTTCAAAGACACTTTTGCTCAAATCTTGTAAACTTTATGCTCTGATACCAAATGTAACACCCCACCTCCGCCAATGCCACTCTTGCAAGGACATTAGCTTTGGAGGGGCGTTAAACAAGGTAAACATGCATGCAGATATCACAAGACAGAACATATAAGTAAAACAGAGTAGTAAAGCAGCGGATAAAACTTAGCATTTCAAAACCATAGTAATGTTACAACAAAGTACTTGGTCATTATTTTCCAACAACAAAGTCTAGATAAAAGCATAAACTGAAAAACTGAAATACATAAAGTACTATCCCCAAAATGAAGTGATAAATCATAGCTAGCTCAATGTCCAAAACCGTACATGAGCAAATCCAGTAAGCAAGCTGTAAAGATCCAAGCTAAGCTCCAATGTTCCCACCCTAAGAACCTGAGGGGGGGGGGGGGAACGGAAGAAAAGAGGCGAAAGAAAACAGGTCAGTCAAAAAGACTGGTAAGCCCTACTACTATCTGTCTATGAACTAGTAAAGTTAACTGGCATGAGAAGCTGAGATGAACATAAGGATAACAACATACTGGCATGATGATTAACTAACAAGATAGATAAAGGTGTCATCGCATAATTAAGGTTAAGTTTTGCACCACGGGTGTACTAGCATTCTAACATGTCAAGTAAAAACAAGAATTGATCCCTTGGCCCAAGCTTGGCCCATCATCATGAGGTGACCTAAATTAAGGTCCAACTACACGGTCTAGTCGATCGGCTCCCTATAAGCCTAACTCGTCAAGTGACGGTGTCATACGGCCCAAACATGCAATGTAGTTAAACTGCGCTAGGTACACCCTAGGGTGTATCAAGTCCTAGGCTGTCAACCTCAGACACGAATCAAGTATGCGCAGTCTAGATCTACTGGTACCCGTGCCTGATTCTCCAACTCCGGACTATGTGCACGACCATAGTCCGTCTGGACCTACACCGGCGTACCTACTCAGCCGTCGTTTTGGTCGCTTACATGTCAGCCCAGTAATCGTGCCCCACCCTAGCCTAGTCCTAGGGTCTTATGATACTATCAAGAGGATTACTGCTGAAAAGGACCACGCAACTAGGGTTTCCTTAACGGTTAAATGTGGTTAACCCGATCCAAACGTGGATTAAATTGGTTAAGTATACCCAAGGTTCGTGACTTGACCCCGATTAACCCATCCAGCCCAAATTGATTAAGTATTAAGTGGACCATGACTTAACCCTAATCAGGAGGCATTAATTAACTTAATGTGCTTTAACCTCTCACATTAGACTTTGTTGTGGTTACTAGTTAAGCCGGGCGGGTCCGGGTAGCTTTACACCACAACTTGGTCTAACCTCGGGTTCGAGCACAACATGACCAACTTCTCACATTGGGTCCTATTGTTTGTAGCCCCTAGTTAAGCCGGGCGGGTCCGGGTAGATTTATGCTACAAACTCAACCCAACCTCGAGTTGGCCACACTCATATTTTCTAAGTGTCATGTCCATTATGTTTCCAAAACATAATTACAAGTTAACATATCACGTTATGTTATAAAAATCATGTTCATGTCATAATTTTACCCAACCCCAACGTAATCCCATCGTTTACATAATCGCAACAACGCATAAAGGGTAAAATAGGGAACTTGGCATAATCATGACAAAAAGGTGTTGAAGCCACAAGTTTATCATGGTGGCATATGAGATGTACATATGTTCATATACTTGCATATTGCATTGTTAGGCTTCAAAAGCATGCATAAAACCAAACTTAGCATATGAGTGATACATGGTGATAAATGACATGTAGAAGTTGCTAGAATTTCGCATTTAGCCTCACATGCAAGTTATTATAAGGGATATGATAACTTTCATGTTGCCAAAATGCAACCTTTGATATAAAGCTTGGAGCTTTATGCTCACAACATCAAGTTTAACTTGCATAACATAGTAATATGTGTCATACATAATGATTAAACCAACTTGCATAGCATAATGATTAACCAAACTTGCATATCATAATAATCAACCAAACTTGCATATCATAATGATCAACCAAACTTGCATATCATAATGATCAACCACAAACTTGCATCATTCATTTAACTTTAGAGTTCAATAAAAAGAAAGTAGAAAAGGGCTTACTACGCTATGAAGACACAAATGAATATTTATTATAAAGATTGAGACGAAGCCCTTATGCAAGCACCAAAATATGAAAGCCCCAATTGAAAAACCCTTGCGCCAAATCAATAAAAATCCTTGCTTTGAAATAGAAATGTTGCAACTTGACTTGAATGCAAACTAAGAACACTCATACAAGTTTGAAAGCACTTGTATGAACTCACAATCTCTCATAGAAATAGGCTTAGGAATTTTAGCATGAGAGTGGAGGCCATGAGAGGAACAAATTTGACATAGTTTAGTTGTAGGATTGAATAATGGTGATTTAGGATAGGTTTAGGGGTCTTTTTATAGAGGTTAGGATAGTATCAGCCATAGGATAACCCTAGATTCAATCCAAGCCATCAAAGCATGTCTTGGGGAAGAAGTCAAGTGTAGGAACCATCTAGGGCCTTTAGATTAAAGCTGAACCATAAGAACCATTCAAATGCAAAATCTGCATTTGAGCGAATCGGCCCATGGGTTGACAGCCAAACACCCTGGATTAACCCCTAGTCGACCCAGCAAGCTCGGGTCGACCTCAAAAATCGGCCGGTTCGGTTATTCCCCTCTCCCAATTCACTGTTTTGAACATTTTTGCATATTTATTTATTTAATTTTCAATTATATATATATATATATATATATATTTCTCTGCGCAACCCATTTCACTTAATTAAGTATACTTTAATTTGTGAATTTTTATGTTCAAATTACGGGGTGTTACAGGTATTATCAGAGCAAACAGCGGAATATAAAAGAAATTTAATATTCAATATATATCTTTACAGTGGAAACTTTTACAATGGAAAACATTTACATCATTTGAGTTTAAACATATTCTTACGTCATTGATCCATTTACATCCAAGTATAGATAGTAATATGTCTTGACATCCGACGGGGAACCCCAGCTTTTCAAAATCAATTGGAAACACCTCATCCACCTGTTAAACCTGAAACATACACTTGGATCTGACCCAAGCGAAAAACACTTGAGTAAGGCTTGGATTAACCAATTTAAGAACTAGATAATAGACCATAACCCATTTCATACAATCATCAACCGAGTTTCATAATTACGAAATTCATGCTTTTGAAAAATGAAGCCATTATAAAACTCAAGTCCCATCACACAATGAAATGCATACCATAGTATATAGTTTTACCTTATAATAACCAAACATTCTTGATATTATTAAAAACAAATATTTTGATATTATAGTTAATGTCTAGGTATGGAAATCACTTTCAAAAGTAAATGTATCGATCTTAGCTCGCATAGTAACTCATCCCATTATGTTGACTATTACGGTACAAATGAATGCAAATCTCGTGTTGGAAGTTGGATTCCATCAATGACCAAGGAAAAAGTTCTTCCTTACCCGCATTCGGAACACCTTTTGCAAGATGTCCCAGGACTCACACGCATGTGATCCTTCAGAGCGACAGAGATGGACAACACTAAACACGGTTGATTGGAATCTTTCCTGAACATAACATTCCACGGTCGTAACTGACCATTCATCCCGGTCGTAGTTGACTGTTATCCAAGGTGCCTCGATCCATTATCCACATAAGTAAACCTTCCCAGGCTCTATAGAATGGCATCACATTTTAGCTAGAAGGAAATATATGTCCTTATCTTTGCGGTCATCATCCTTTTTTTGGCCATTCATGGGTTGTGAGGATCTAAAGTCACGTTTCAACACAAAGCTACCCTATATCAGCCATGCTTTGATCATCATCCACAAAGACATGCTTTTCAACAAAATCTTTGATTGGCTCAGCACTTAACATGCCACATTATCAATTCACAACATATAATCGGTGTATATTAATATATAACCCTCTGAGTACATATGTCTCAAAGGAGGGTGTTAAGCTAAGAGAATAAATTCTCCGCCACCAACTGATATAACATCAATAGAAACCAATTGGTTATGTCGAAAACTACAACTTCAGACATACATCCATTTAAAAGTCCGTTCCGTGTCTAAACGAAACTGAAGGTGCTTTGTTCCAGGATCCCGCCGGGGTGTGAAGCCCTTGCATTCTGAATCGCTCCAAGTACGGTCAGATTGCCATCACAATATTACCCTATAATTGGGTGGCTACCCTAGGAATCGATGAGTAATCCTTCTGATGCGAAGATCTATGGCCTTCAATAACAATCAATGCCACTTGCATTACATCGTATAGTTATTCACAATGGGTCGAAACTCGGTCATTCTGAATAAATATCGCACCTTTAAAATTAATATAGACACTACGAGTATTATTCCATTTTAGGAATATTCTTTTATTCAAATCTTCATTTACATTTGGGAATTATTCCCTTAAATCTTCAAAGATTTATGTACTTTAAACTTTTCGCTTAGATGTTTCTTTGATTATATCACTCGCCCAAAATCGTATTTATGATTACTTAATCTTATTGCTTACACGAAAACATGCTTATCTTCTTTTTAAGAGATTCTTAAAATCATCCCCATTTCGTTTGTTAGGGAAAAGTCCTTCATTCAATCTTTATATTAAAGTTAAATAAAGATTCCATTTTAATTTATCTTGAAAATTATCTTCTCCTTTTACTAAGTTAAAGAATAAACATTATTTAAAGCATCATTCACGATAAACCCCAAATTAATTAATATTAAATATAAGAGTTCAAATATAATTATATCTACTTATATTCAACACTAATTCTCGTAATCAATGAATACTATAAATGGAATAATGATATAAATATGTTTAGAATTCCTTGAGTTGCAATGTATATACAACGGTAATCAATACCAAATATTCTAAGATCATTTCCATTAATCCAACTTTTATTCAAATTGGAAAACTTTTCTAAATCAAAAGATATATCTAAACACTTCCTCTAAATCCAGGTTATATTTTATAAACCGGATAATTTAAGTTTATTTAACTTAAATTCATAAAATGTTGTTTAACCATTTTCAGCTAGTTAGGCGGAAAACACAAACATCCAATATATAGCTTGAAATTCCATATTTCTTTTCCAAATCACTTTGAAATCATTTAATATGATTTATCAAAATTATTCCTTATTTTTAATAATTTAAAAATAGCTTATTTCGTTAAAATTCGTTTTCGGATCACTAACAACATTATCACTATTTTTATTCAAATTTATTTTGAACTTATTTCAAAATCTAACCGTTGGATTTTAAAACTTAGCATATCATTTGAAAGCTCTTTTCATTTCTAAACCAAATATTTTTCATTTTGGGAGATTCGACTGGAAAATCCGACAGTCGAATCTCCCGGTACGTCAATTTGAAGTCAATGGTCAAAATTCACGAACTGTCGTTGCGCAACTAGTTCTATTCAAACAAAACTTTAGTTATATATTGAAATTGAATTGAATTCCATTTAAAATAGTTACTAAATATATAATAACATCTGGAAATTATATTTCTAACTTTTTATTCAAATATTCTTTTGTTTAAATTCTATACAATTTTTTAAATGATTAAAATAATTTTATTTTTCAAACTTCGTCTTTTGATGTCCAAATTTTCCTGATGTCCATTATAAAAATAAACAAGATAGTTTTTAAAAGGAAATCTTGTTTAAACATTTCTAAGATACCCTAACTGAACTTCACTTTTTTCCAACTACTATTCATTTTTAAAATAAAATTTAAAACATCCCTTAATTGCTTGAAAATAGTTTCAAATCAATTTATTTACTTTACGAAACTATTTGTAACTATTTTATCTAACTTTCCAAATCATTTCAGATTCAAAATTCAAACATTTATTTTTCACTCAATATTTTATAATCAAAACACTCAATTTAATCCCAATTTGTAATAAAACTCTATAAATTTTGACGTCATTCAACTTATATGGATTAAATATGTCAATAATATTCAACCAACATTTATCAATCATCAACCACTATAATACGGCATCATCGGCCTAAGTGTTATGGTTATCAACAATTAAACACTGGTCCAAACTAATTTTCACCCAAATTATTAACGGTCGTTAATAATTAATTAGCCATTATTTTTCTAGCCAATACATATCAAAACACAACAACATTCAACAAATAAAATTGTACACTCATGTCCTGTTTATATGGACAAAAGTTGCGTTAATATAATCAGCTATTTTGTAACGATCCACTTTTTCCGTATAGTTTAAGCCAACATGTAACAACCTATGTCAACTCAAATTGTACAGAAAAGCAGATAATTAGGAGAAAGAAATTAGAGGATGAGAGAAGAAAAAAGAAATATTATAATAGAAGAATAAGAAGATCAGACTCTCACAGCGAAACAGACAAAATATAATATATCAAACTGCTTTATGCAAAAGGAAACTGTATATTGCAACATCAAAGTATACATACAGTTCAATATAACACACAACGAAATAATATAATACTAGTAAATATGGATATACATCTTGACTCCAGCTCCGCTTCTAAAGCTCCAAACGAAATCTAACCTGATAATATATTCGATTTGACCTGAGCACATTTGAAGCAAATCAAAATTCACCTGGATCAATCTGGAATACTTTCAGTGATAAATTCATAAATAAACCAATTTGTTTAACTTAAGAAATACCTTTTGAAAGAAAAGGATACTAGAAAGAGCAGCCTACACATAAACATGTACGGTTTTTACCTTACTATAACCCAAAACATTTTTGATATATCAATGCAGTGATATTATAACAGCGTCTATCAAATCACAAATAAATAACCATATAGCAAAATGCTTGCGTCTCACGCTCTACATATTCATTATAAAATCAAAAACTACAAGGCACTTATTGGAGAATGGACTCCAACTATGACAAGGTATGGGACCACCTTCCAGTCAGTGTACTCTAGAGGTGATACACTAGGGTTCAATAAGAACATCTTGGAACTGGGACACCCATGACCAACCACTCATTTAACTTGAGTGTATCAAATATACTGTCACCTTATGGCTTTATGGATCCACCATACATCCATGGAGATACAGAAACGAAAGAAGAACAAAAATGAATTTTCTCTAGATTAATGAAATTTTACCCTGCTTGGGAATGACCCACCTAGCCATGCTACCTGTCCGATTTTTGTCTTTTTCCGGTTGATGAGGCTTAAGGTCACATTTATCTTTTCAGAGAACAACTCAATATCTTTGAATACCACATTATCAGATCCGTCAAATCACTGATTGGCGCCCACAAATACACTTTGGGTGTTAAGCAAGAGAATTTCTCCACCATCAAACTTGGTATATTTGTAAAAATCAATCGTACGTGATCATTTGGAAATACTCAGTCAGACATTAGTCCATATAAGTCATCCAGGAACAGGATGAACACTCCTATCGCATCCTAGGAATCACCCTATAGATCAGTAGCGAGTAGTCCTTGCAATCCATAGATCTCAACCACGACAGAACCACGATGTATCTCTGGTTGCAAGTTGGATATTATAAGTTCTCCTTCCATTTTATGAAAATCTATGGTCTTTAATTGCTCCTTCTTTATTCCTTGCAAGTTAGTGTTGAGCACAACATTGATTCGAAGTGGTTCTGGGTCTGATTCCCATCCTGATCTCTTCGAAACAACCCATCAAAAGGTCCACTAGTATATTTCGTTTATAGTTTGGTGTTTTAACTATCAATCTAAACAAAATATTCATCTAATCGTATTGGTCAAACAGTACTATCAAGTATATTGGCAGCTCAGGTCTTTCCATTAAAATTAAACCATTTGTCTATTCTTAAAAACCAATTAAATATTCTTGTCCCCATAAAACTCTTTGTTCCCATCATTTAAAATGATAACCATATCTCTAGAATAATGTATTCACCAAATTTCTTTATTCTTCTTTGCTTTGACATATCATTAAAATTTCACAATCCATCTCTATATTATTTCCTTTGAAAATATATAATTTGACTTCAATTATTTTCTTTCATTTCCAATTCAAATAATTTTTCCACTTATTCGGAAAATTTATTGCCATTCACTTATTATATAGAGTAACCATATTTCAAACCAAACTCTTTCCATTATTTAGAAAGCAATGCTGTATATATAAATATATATCACACCTTACCTTGGTCAAATAATGTAATACATTGTTTAATTTAAACAACATAGTTAATTACATTTCAAAACTTGCAAATATATTGAAATCTTGCCTTTACAGACTAATCACGACATCTCTTTACCGTTACAAACTAATATCATTCCTTGATAATAGTAAGTCATCCAAGTTGGGGTATTTTATTTACCTCTCAGACCTTGACCGACAACGTTCTAATCTCAGAATAAATATAATTTCGTAATTTAAAACCCATATTCTTATAATATCAATCAATTTTTTTCTATTTTATTTAAAAATAGATTTATCAATCCTTTCTGGATATCCAATTTAGCTTCATTACCAAGTCAATTATGATCTTATTCGCTTATAAAACTTGTAAATTTTTTTTTTAAAAATTAATTATAAATATCGATTTATTACTAAACTTCATTTTTTTATAATATCTAAAATATAATCCAAAAATATTACTTCAGTTATAAAAATGAATTTTATAACTTAACTTCGTCAATTCGCCTAACGACAAATTAACGTTTTAATAAAAGTATGATTTTTAGGCGATTTGCTGCCAAAGGGTGAATCTCAGGGACCCGGAATAGAGGTTGAAATAGTCTCAGGTAGGTTTCTTACTGAGTAAGGAAAATAAGGAAGTGATTGAACACCGGAAGGTATGCTACTTTTGTAATGACCCGGATCCTTATGGGTAAATTTTTGAATATTTAATATTTAATTTAAATATTGGGTGGATAATATAAGTGGAAATTTTATATTAAGTTATCAATTTAATAATCAGTTTCGATTTAATATCGAATATATCAAGTTATCAAAATATGAAGTTGATTGAATTAAAATGTAATTCTGAATTAAATTACAGTTCAAATGATCAATAGAAAATTCGGTTTGAATTCGAATAAGAATATTAATTTATTTTCACAGAATTTATTTAAATTTTGATTTATATCAAATTAAATTAATATCTTCCACAGGCAATCGAATTGGACTTCGTGACCTATCCCAGTGTGTTCGGACCAGTGGTATAACGCTAGAAATGTCAGTTGTTGGGTTCAGTAAGGAGTTCAGAATAAAATGGTATTTTAATATAAAGGATACCGACTCAAGAACAAATCAAAGTAAAATAACCGGTGGCCTTCTTCCTTCCACCATTCACAAATTAAAAACAACTCGTGGCCCTTTCTTTTTCCATCCGTTCACATTACAAAACCATCTATCCCCCCTTTCTCTTATCGAATTCCCTCTTTCTTTTATTCGTTCATTTCAAGGATTCAAGACCGAATCGAAAATCACTTTCCCTCTTTTCAAATCGAAATCAAAACTCGCGGTGTGAGTTTCAGGTCTTCTGAAGCTCGAAATAATCAGGGGATTCGCGATGAAAGACTGTGAGAACCTGGCATCATCGCGAGATTTGCTTTGGGTATTCTGACATGGGTGCAAAGTCTTTTGCAGAGGCTGACGCTGGAGTTGGCGATGGGATTTTTGGAAGAAGAGACAGTGTTTGTTCGATTTAAGAGAGGTGCGGCACTTCTTTTGCCATCGTGTTTTCCAGATCGAGGTACTCAAGCACAAAAGCAAGCCGAAGTCGAAGCCAAGGAGGGGGTTCGATGTTGAACTGGTTCGCACCTTTCGATGTGGGGTTTCAGGTCTTAGTGGCCAGTGACAAATCGTACGAAATGGGGTGTTGATTATCAAATGGGGGAGGCGATGCTGAGCTGAACCATGATGGTTGCGGTGATGACCTTTGGCCAGGGAAATGGTGAAGAAGAGTCAGAGTTTGGTCAACATGTGAGTGGGATTTGATTGCAGGGTTCAAATTTTCAAAAAGGGAAGGGAGGATTAAAAAGATGATTAAGGTAATATTTGGACTTTCTAAATTAAATTAATGATGGTTTAATTCATTTTTAAATGCCTAGGAAATTAGCTAATTAAGAAAATAAATTGATAAACTAATCGCTTGAGTATGAAAGTAAATAAAGATTAGATCTTTATTTTTGATCATTAAACAAATAAAAATATTGTTGATTTAAACAATGTTATTTAAATTTATACAAGGTTCAAAAATCTTGAAAACAAGACCAACTGGTCGATGGCTGCGAGCTATTCGAGTTAGAAGTCGTTTGGAATTTGATGGAGTTAGCGAGAAATTTAATTAAATCGAACGTGGTTCGAGTTCTTCGGAATGGATTGCAATAAAATACACGGTGAGTAAATTCTCACTCACTTTTATTAGAATTATTTTATGTCGTTAAAAATAATTGTTATGCTTGTTTGAATGTGTTCTAGTTGATTTAAATATATATAGTTATTTAGGATTGACTATTATATACATATTGGGTTGATTGATTGGATTGTTCCCGCAGTTTCATTAGCGGATGCCCGCGGTTTCATTAGCGGATGATTACCCTATACGCCCCACGCTATGATAGTGGATGACCTTCATACCGCGATATCCTGCCACGAAGCAGGATGGGTATTACTATGTTGACTAACGTCTGTGGATGCAGGAAAAACAGGTTGGAGGAATCCGACTGGATTCCTCAAAAATATATATATTCTGTTTGTTTGTTTGATATCATATATATTCATATATGATGTGTTAAAAATCAAATGATTGAAAATTGGTTGATTTGATTGTTTAAAATATCCCTGGGCTTGAATATTGATTCATAAAAATATCGGAAAGGGTATTTGAGATTTAAAAAGGAAATTCTATTTTTATATATAGAATTTGAATTTTAAATGAACTATAGAAAATATTAACTTGTTTAGAATCGAATTTATAAACTTTGTTTATAAATGAAAGGTGGGTTTTGAATCGAATTTATAAACTTTGTTTATAAATGAAAGGTGGGTTTTGAATCGAATTTATAAACTTTGTTTATAAATGAAAGGTGGGTTTTGAATCGAATTTATAAACTTTGTTTATAAATGGAAATATGGGATTTGAATTGAATTTATAAACGTTGTTTATAAATGGAAAGGTGGGATTTGAATTGAAGTTATAAATGTTGTTTATAAATAATGCAGAGAATTCAAATGGACTTTGAATATAAGGAATTGAAATAGAATTTGAATAATAGAATTCAAATGGAGTTTAACTATAGAATTTGAATATAGTATTTCAAATGGAGTTTGAATATAGAAATTCAAATGGGATTTATAATAAATAGATTTGGATAAATATGAAGGTGAAATAGACTGAAAAGTTAAGCAATAGATTTAATTAACAAATTGAGTTAAAACGATTGGTATAGTTAAAATAGATTGGACAGGCATAGATATACAGGAGACAGGTATGGAATAAAGTATAGAAGTGAAATAAATAGAATGCCCGACAAAAAGGTACGTGTTTAATTTCCATATGAGATTTTATGTGCCGTATCGGCTAGCCGCTTGGCTTTTTCTTTTTGAGATGAGAAGGACCGGGAAAGCTATTTGAAATTTCCCGATGCTCCCGGTACAAAGGAGGTTATGGCGAATTTTTCCGGGAATTTAAGGAGATAGAATATTTTTAAGATAATTTGATAGTTAGAAATCAACATATCAAAATATATAGAAGTCGATAAGAAAACAAACTTAGAAATAGAATAGTATAATAAAAAGAGAAGTATAAGAATAAAATCTAGTAAGAATAGAAAGAGAAAATGTATATGTGTTTAAAGGCGAATAATCAGTTGTATGGTATTGATTATTCGAGTAAGTAGTCTTGTCTATTTTGACGTTAAATGTTATTCAGTCAAGGTCTGAGAGGTAATTATACCCCAACTTGGTTGATTTCATAATATACCGATAAGTAGCAAGATTCAGGCTCGAAGATCAATGTGGAATAAGAATTAGTTAAATACTGTATTTGGGTTGTCGTAACGATGTTTTACACAACATCTGTTTTAACCCAAATATGCGCAAAGCTTGGAAATAGGATAACGAATATTTCCTAGTATAGAAAATAAATGAAGGCGATATATGGAAATGTTTTACAAATAACGTATAAGGCCAATATGGTTATTGAAAATATTTGGTTAACAAATATTGATAAGAAATAGAGAAGAGATTTAATTAATGGAATATTAATTAAAGTTTCAGTGATTGTTGGATGTTTGGATGAACACTTGTTTTATTCGATAGTTAAATCATCGACTATCGAAACACTTGTTTTTATTCGATAGTTAAATCACAGACTATCGAAGTTTTGACCATCGTTGTCAGTATGGAGAGACCGGTTGGATTATTATCCGAAGAACCACTCCATATCGACAGTAGCGTGCGAATCAGATTATATAAAGATAATCGAAGACGGAGTAGAGTGCAAGGACTTTTTCTATAAATAGAAATAGTGCCTTCAGTTCATCCTGTTCCTGGGTGACTTGTATGGATGAATGTCTGACGGAGTATTTTCAGAAAGGTCACGTACATTGATTTCTCCAATCGTACCAAGAGTGGAAGCGGAGAAGGAAACTTCTTTTAGCTAACACGTAATGTACTGTTGAGGACGTCAATCGGTGATTTGATGGATTTGACGATGTGACATTCAAAGTGAATATGGCGTGATGATAAAGCGTAGCTTCTAGCCTCATCAACCGGTAAATGACAGAAATCGGGCAGGCAACATGGCTATGTAGGTCGCACCTATTAGGGTGTATAATCACCTGATCTAGAGTTTCATTTACTTCTAAAAATCTATTGTCGATGCTGTCCCATTCGAGAAACGGTTGCTGATCCCAATCGTTGGTGATATACATTCGATACACTCAAGCGAAATGAGTGGTCGGTCATGTGTGGCTGAGTTGCAAGATGTTCTTGTTGAACTCGGTGTGTTCTCCTCTAGAGATATACCAGCGGAAGGTGATTCCATACCTTGTCATAGTTGGAAATCCATTACCCAATACGTGCTTGCGGTTTTGATTGTATATTACATATGTGGAACGTGAGATGCAAACGTTCCACTAGATTGTTATGTACTTGATTTAGACATTATTATAATATCAAAAGAGTTTTGATATAAAGATAAATCAAGTGTTTGGATTCTCATAAGGGAAAAACCCGTTCCGTGTTATACGGCGTGGTCTTATGAGATATCATTTAGTTTTCTGAAACTGTTTTAAACTGTTTACTCATACCAGTCCCATGACTGACCCGGAGTTTACTTTGTTGTTTTCCCTAAACTCTTGGGTGCCTAAATTTGTACGGGCAGCCAAGTAGTCGGGAATTTACAGATATACTGGAAGAGCTTGGAGCAGGAGGCTTCAGGATCATATAGCTATAGTTATTTCTGCTGTGTTGTAAGTGATGTACTGTGATATTGATGTATATTCAAGTACATATGTATATTTCAAGTTATGTTATATATATTATATGTTATTCGTTCCGCTGTGAGATTCGTGTTACTCTGATGTTGTGTTCTTCTTCTTCTTCTATTCTAAGTTTCTATCTTATCTATCCTCACCCTCTAACTTCTTTCTATTAATGGTTCGAATTTCCGTGATATTTGGGGTTGGACTTGTGTTTTTGGTCAGCTCAAATTCTACCGGATTTTCGGGTCGTTACAACTTTTCTCTTTTAGGGAATGTACTCACAAATGGCTCCTCAAAGGAAAATTGGTTACCCTTTTTATTATGTTATAAAAGGCGGAATTTCCCTAAGAGATAGGTTGTGGGTAGCCCTCCAGCCAGAGCCCTGTTTGAGTTTGAGTCAGGGAAGAAATCATTAATATCGGTTCAACATTAACTAAATTATGCGAGGAAAACATAAAAAAATCATTTTGTCCCTTAATCAATACCGTTTATTGATTAAAATAACAACAATGTTAAATTTCAGTCCAACGTCAACATTCAAACAAGTTTCAATGTCAATGGGGTTCAAACAGTTCATATATAAATAATATAAAAACAAACGGCACATATAATGTTTGAGGAGTCCGGTTGGACCCCTCTAACCTGTTCTTCCCAGCATTACAGTTCATTATGATATTTGATAACAAATATTTAAATCCAATCATCCAGTTATCACTATCAACGATAAATTATATTTTTATATGAATTTAACACATCACAACATTCCAGAAAAGTGTGAGAGTAAACTCATTATTTGTTTCGGTTTCGATTGTTGCGTCATTTCATTAAATTTTTAACAAACATTTAAAATTAAATGAAATTCCAAATAGCTCCAATCCATTCCGAACCAGTTCAGCAGCGTACCCTTTTCCGATATGATTCTAGTGAAACCAGCTTCGTGTAATTCTGGTAATAAACGATCGAGATATTGGTATTAATAAATTTAACTTAATTATATTATCCTACCATTTAATTATCTAATTAATATAACTAACATCACCTAGTTACCTTCTAAACTGCCATTAACGTTGATCCCGCCTACAGGACTTGATAATGATAATGGTAGTTTCGTGTACCCCTAGCTGCCTTCATAGGTGTCGTCTGCCCCTATCTCCACTAGTTGTCATGACTACCCCCATTCGATTGGCTCCCTAACTCGTAGATACCCGTGATGGTCCCACAGTGGGGTGTATCACTCCCCAAAGTGGCAACCCGATATCAACAAAGATGCACGGCTTATATCTACACGATGCAACAACGTCTTACCTACCATCCCAGGCCCACGCACCCAGACGACCCCGTTGGACTTGCGTTGCCACCGCTAACCCGTTTTGACCTCTTACAATCAAATCCAGTAAGCGTGTCCCGTCCTCGACTTGGGTCGAGCTCACAAAGATACTTAATGGGTTACTAGTTTGAAAAGGGCCCCCATGCTTGACACAAGCCTTCCACCTGTGCTTGGTCCCCACTAAGGATTCCCCACTTAACCCCATTCTTATTCGTGTCTTATTACATGTTTCAATCTTGGTTAAGTGCATCTAATCATATTTCACATGCCACGCAAGGCACCCACTTAATTTCACATGCCACCCAAGGCACCTACTTAACCCCCCATGTCCTACCACATGTTTATCTGGTTAAGTGTTACTTAATTCATTAGAACCGTAAACTTGTAAAGACCTCCGACATTTGCGGTTGCTGGATTTGCCGGGCGGGTCCGGGCAGTCTTATACCGCAAACGAGCCTAACCTCGTGTCTTTACAATTGTTACGCATTTAATTCGTGCCATTGACCTCTCACATTAGACTGGCATTTGTGGCTGCTGGATTTGTCGGGCCGGTCCGGGCAGTCTTACACCACAAAAGAGTCTAACCTCGTGTCTTAGGCGGTTAATTATTATGCATCTTTATTTAACCCCAAATTGGATTAATATCCCTATTCAAATTTGTCAATAAATTCCAAATTTATTTATGTCCATAATTTTCCCTTAAAATTATGTCCATAAATAGCAATTATTCCAATTAATGTCTCAAATTAATTATATGCCTTTTAAGGCCATTTTATGCCAATTCATAATTTATGTATATTCAATATTATCCCATCATCCCCACGTTATCCGTACGTTTTCATATGACATATGTTAGACTCGCAAATAGTCTAACTTATAAAAAGAAAAATAACATCACATAACACATAAAATAGATCTAAGGATCATGACATAAGATTACATAGCCAATAACTTACATATGAATTTCATTCAAACAAGCATATGATACAAAACTATCATAGGTAATGGGCATAAATTTGCATAACTCATGTGCTGCTATAGATCCAAACATAAAGGTGTGAACTTGCATATGGATCTAAACATAAAGATGTAAACTTGCATATAGATCTAAACATAAGATGTAAACTTGCCTATAGATCTAAACATAAAGATGTAAACTTTCATATGGGTCTAAACATAAAGATGTAAACTTGCATATGGATCTAGACATAAAGGTAAATGTCACATAAACTAGCATATGTATATACATGTCTCATATATATATTTTAACAACACAAACTTGCATAAGATTCATACTTGAATATATGATCCAATCATCACAAACTTGCATAAGATATATGATTCAACTTGCATAAGATTCACATAAGAACAAACATATGATCCAACTTGCATAAGACTAACATATGATTTAACACCACAAACATACATATAATTTACATCACATGATTCAAAATCATATTCTCAAAATCCCAATTATATCTTATCATAATTAAATTAATTAATTATTTTGTTAAAGCTATCATACTCACAATTAAAAAGAATAGTCTTGTCTTTCTGTGATCTGTATTCTAAAACTGAATTGCTCGCCTTTGATGTAGACTAATCGTTTTTTAGATTTGATTTGATTTTGATTCATGCTTCTATCTTGCTTTAGGGTTGAAAGTGTATAGCGGCTACTCTAGGTTCTCCATTGAAGGCATGGCGGTTCTTGTTATGAATTAATGTGATTAGGGTTAGGAGTTTAGGAGTGTTTTTATAGAAGTTTAATTTAATAAGAGCTATCAGATTAACTTAGGGATAACCAGAACCATCAGGACCACTCAGATGCCACATCAGCCCTTAAGGCGAATCGGGCCACAGGTTGATAGCCAAACACCCTGGATCGACCCCTAGTCGATCTAGCGAGGCTCGGGTCGACTCCAAAAATGGTGCGGTTCGGCTATTCCCCTTCCCGATTCACTGTTTTGAACTTTTTTTGAATTTTTTTTTATATATATCTATATATATTTCTTTCATATGCATACAAACTTCAAGGCTTAATAACTTCTTCATAAGTTATCCGTTTTATGCAAACCAAATGTCTATCTTGACTCAAAATTTTGAGACGAACATAAAAGCGCAACCAATTTCACTTAATTCTTCTTGTAAAAATTAAGTATACTTTAATTTATGAATTTTAATGTTATAAAATTACGGGTGTTACATTCTCCTCTCCTTAAAGGATTTTGTCCCCGAAATCTCCAAGTTAAGAAGAATGTATCCTACCAACCAATCATCCATCTACTCAACCATCATCCACAAGCATCCATTGTCCTCAAAGAAATTTCTAATGTTATATTAACGTATGACAAAAATGTGTGTATATGCTCCTTATATAATGCAAAGATCAGGCGGTCCACTGATTCAGTCGACCTCCTTAATGCAAATCATGATAGTGCCATGCGTCCATTATGTATGCGAAAGAATCCTATTGATACATATTATTTCTACATGTGTGCACAACCATTCATCAAAATGCAACATCCATATCATAACACAACCATTATATATCCATTAATTTAGATATGCACATGCACTCATATGCAACATGAAGGTGATTGAGCCGAACTAGTGCCAAATGTGTGTGTACATGCATCCACGAGAAACCACTTGCATCCATTTGCATCCACCAAACATAACATGTCTCAAACACATGTTTGCAACCATAGGGTTCTTCCTAACTAAAGATCAAAGATTTCATCGCAAAGATAATACTAAAAGATAGGACAAGTGTCAACAAAGCGGTAGAAAAAGGAGAAATTAAAACATACCCTCAAAAAGGAAAGGGTACAGCGTACACATTTTGTCTTCCGTCTCCCAAGTCGCGTCTCTTTGATCATCTCCCCATTGCACTTTGACCAACTTGACCTCTTTTTTGCGAAGCTTTTTGACCTTCGATCCGAGAATGCGTGTAGGAGCTTGTCTGATCGTGGCATTGCGCTCTACATCCACTTCTTCGAGCGTGCTCGGCTCTACCACTTCCGCCGTATCGTGTAAACACTTACGCAAATGCAAAACGTGAAACACGTCATGAGCTCTGCTGAGCTTCTCTGGTAATTTTACTCTATACGCATCTGTCCAATCCTCTCCGTAATTGGAAAGGGTCCTACGAACCTCGGTGCCAACTTCCCTACTGATCCAAAATGGACTACGTTTCTTAACGGTGACACCTTAACAAAAACCATGTCCCCAGTATTGAATTCAATATCGGTTTGTCTCCTATTAGCATATGACTTCTGTCGGTCCTGCGCCGTCTTCATTTGCCGTCGATTCAGGTCTATCATCTCCGAAGTCCCCCTAATCATGTCGGGTCCAAGCAAAACCTTATTAGTGGATTCCCACCAACATGCAGGTGATTGGCACGGTCGTCCATAAAGATCCTCAAAAGGTGCCATGCCAATGCTAGCCTGAAAACTATTATTATAGGCGAACTCCACTAGTGGAAGGTGTTCTTCCCATGTTCCTCCAAAGTCTAGGATGCATAGTCTCAGAAGGTCTTCTAGAACCCGATTTACTCTCTTGGTCTGGCCGTCCGTCTGAGGGTGATAAGTGGTACTTAAGCATAATTGCGTTCCAACCGCCTCTTGTAATCTTTTCCAAAATTCGCCTGTGAAAATGGGATCTCTATCGCTCACAATGCTAGAGGGTATGCCGTGCAAACAAACTATCTCTCAAAAGTAAACAGATACTAACCACGCGGCGGTCCTTTTACTTTTAACGAGAATAAAATGGGCACTTTTGGTAAGTCTGTCCACAATTACTCAAATCCCCGTATTACCCTTCCTTGATCTTGGTAACCCATCTACAAAATCCATGGAAACGCTTTCCCATTTCCAAAGCGGAATCTCTAAGGGATAGAGCAAACCTCCAGGCTTCTTTTGCTCCGCCTTGACTTGTTGGCACACTAAGCATCTAGCAACGAACTCGGCCACGTCCTTCTTCATTCCGGCCTAAAAGAAAACTCGCTTCATATCCCTATACATCTTATCACCGCCGGGATGTATGGTCATCTTAGAGCGATGTGAGTCTTCAAGAATAGCCTTCTTCAAACTCTCGTCTAGTTGTACGCAAAGTCTTCCATCTCTATGTAGCCAACCTCTCTTATCTATGGCATATCTATCAAGATGACTCGAGGACTCCCCTCCTATAAGCTTTCGTACTATCTTAACTAACTGTGGGTCATTTCGCTATGCCTCTCCAACTCGACCCAAAAGTGTAGGTTGCACCTCTGACATTGCCAATAATCCAGGTACATAATCGACAGAGGGTCTGAAGTCAAAGGGAGATATTTACTCCAAACTCTGCCGCTCTACGAACAAAGGACTTAAAGTTAACTTCTTTCTACTTAAGGCGTCGGCTACAATGTTACCCTTGCCAGGGGTATATGCGATCTCAAAATCGTAGGATGCAAAAGACTCCATCAATATCTGTTGCCTCAAGTTTAGGTCCTTCTGAGAGAATAAGTACTTTAGCGACATATGATCTGTATACAACTCAAACCTCTCGCCAAGCAAATAATGACACCATGAATTAAGCGCAAAAACTACGGCCGCCAACTCTAAGTCGTGGGTAGGGTAATTTTTCTCGTGGGCTTTCAACTGTCTTCCACCATAGCATATCACCCTTCCCTCTTGCATTAAAACTGCGCTAAGCCCTGTTCCATAAGCATCGGTATATACAGTGAATGTCTTACTCCCGTCTGGAAAAACTAAAACTGGAGCTATCGTCAAAGCCCTCTTCAGGCGTTGGAAAGCATCGTCACAGTCAACGTCCCAAGTAAAAGTCAAATTCTTCTTCGTTAATCGAGTGAGAGGGGATGATATCTTCGCGAAGTCCTTAATGAACTTCCTATAATAGCCAGCCAGCCCTAAAAAGCTTCTTACTTCTGTTGCGTTCTTAGGAGTTTTCCAATCTTGGATTGCCACCACCTTGGCGGGATCCACAGCTATCCCTTCCTTAGAGACCACGTTTCCTAAGAACCTCACTTCTTTTCTCTAAAAATGGCACTTGGAGAACTTAGCTTTTAGCTGATGCACTCTTAGGGTCTCTAAGACTTCCCTAAGACGTAGGGCATGCTCTTCTTCCTTTTTAGAGAAAACCAGAATATCATCTACAAAGACTACCACAAACTTGTTTAGAAACTCCCTAAACACCCTACTCATTAAGTCAACAAAGTATGCGGGTGCATTCATCAGACCAAAAGGCATGACAAGCCAATCAAAGAAACCGTCAGGAGTTCTAAAGGCAGTCTTATCGATGCTATCTTTAGCCACCCTTAGCTGATGAAACCCAGTAGCTAAATCCAGTTGCGAGAAAATTGAAGCACCCACCAACTGATCGAATAAATTGTCTATCCTCGGCAATGGGTGCATGTTCTTCTTTGTTAGCTTATTCAGCTCTCTATAGTCCAGGCACAATCTAAGTGAACCATCGGCTTTTGTAGCAAAAATGACTGGAGCACCCAACTCCGAAATACTTCTTATTGTGAACCCCTTCTCAAGCAATTCTTTCACTTGCTTAATGAGTTCTCTTCTCCCTCTCGGAGCCATGTGGCACACTGGAAATGCACTGGCTTTGCATTATCTACTAGATATATTCGAAAGTGTATCTCGCGCCTCGGGTGTAAACCTCGAACTTCATCGAAGACTCACTATATTCATGGACCACACGAACAGATTTCAAATCATTATTTGATGCATCTAGGGATTCTAGGTAGCTAAGCATTTACTGGACCTCTAGGGTTACAAGAAATATCAAGGGTCTTTCCACAACGAGTCAACAATCTAACTACCCTTCTTTCACAATCTAGGAAGGCACCGTATCTAGTTAGCCAACCCGTACCTAGAATCAAGACGTAGCCCATGAAGCCAAGAACAAAGGCATTGCATTCAAACCCAACGCCTAAGATAGACACTCTCAAATCCCCAAAAATCATAGAAAGATGAGCGGAACCACCAATAGGATTTGAGACTACTATGGGATCCATAACTAGACTAGTATTTTGGTGCAGTGTTTCAACTAACGAAGCATATACAAACGAGTGTGAAGTGCCAGAGTCAAACAAAGTATGAACATGATGATCAAATAGAAAAACTAAACTTTCAACAGAAATGTTTCTGCCTCTCTCCTGTCCTGGTGCCATGAGAGCATGAATCTGCCCTCTCGCCTGCCTTGGTGCCATGAGAGCCTGAAGCTGCCCTCCAGAAGTTATTTTCCCTTTCCCCTGTTTCCTTGGGCAGTCCTTAACTAGATGACCTGCTCTCCATAGTGGAAACAGCCAATCTTCTACTTTTTCCTACACTCTTTGCTCAGATGGCCTGATGTCCCACAATTAAAGCACTTCTTCTTTCCTTTTCCATTATTGTTCTTCTTGCCTTTCTTATTTTGCTGTTTTGGCTTCTACTAGTCTCCTTTCTTCTCCAGTGACTTATTAGCATCCTCACCTTTCTCTTCCTCATGCATAAGCGCCATGTCAACCAGTTTCTCAAAGGTAGCCCCCATCGGAATGTGGGTCATCTCCAACCCATGTAGCGACTCATTCAAACCTTTAACGAACCTCAGGGCCTTCTTCTCAGGTGTGTTTACCAATTCCAAGCCAAATCTCGCCAACTGATTGAACTTGTTGACATACTCCTTTACTAATAAATCCCCTTGCTTCAACGCTAAGAATCTTTCCATATATAAATTCTCTTCTGCTCGTGAGAGAAACTTCATTTCGAACCTACGCTTGAAATCCATCCATGTCTCCACCGGACACTCTCCGTTCGTGACCTCCCACCAAAGCGAGGCTTCGTCTTTCATTAACCAAGCAGCCAATTGGACCTCCGTTCCCTCTTCTACTTCGAAAATACCAAATAGATCTTCCACCTCCTTAAGCCAATTTCGAGCTTCAACAAACATCTCTGATCCGTGAAAGGGTTCCCCGCCCATTGCTCTAAAATCTTTGCATATCTTTGCAAAAGTATCAACACGGGGAGGAGGAGAAAGAGGAGGGGGAGGAGGAGGAGCATTTGTTGGGCCTGCGACCTTGGCCCTAGCTTCCAGATACCTTCTAAACCATCCTGGTATCGGTATCCCCTCGAATATCTCGGGAATTCCAGACATGCTGAAAAGAAAATGAAGAGATTCAAAATGGAGAATTCGAAAGAAAGATATATGGCTCTTGGGGTTATGTTTTTAAAACAAACTTTTCTCTTGAAAATACTTTCCTTAAAACATACTTTTGAAAGTATTTCTTTATAAAATGCTTTTTGAAAAATAGTTTTTCAAAATTCATATCTGGTCTGGTAACCTTCAGCTCTAATACCACGTGTAACACCCCACATCCATTAACGTCACTCACAAAGGGAATGCATTAACTTCCATGGAGCGTGTTCAGTGTATAGAACAATTCGTACGTACGCATGTAGTCTATTATAAAAAGAAAAACAACATTATTTAGTGTATAGAACAATTCGTACATACGCAAATAGTCACTCACAAAGGGAATGCCTTTTAAGGTCATTTTATGCCAATTCACAATTTATGTATATTCAATATTATCCCATCATCCCCACGCTATTCGTACGTACGCAAATAGTCTAACTAATAAAAATAAAAACAACATCTATCACATAAAATAGATCTAAGGATCATGACATAAAATTACATAGCCAATAACTTGCATATGAATTTCATTCAAAATAGCATATGATACAAAACTAGCATAGGTAATGGGAATAAACTTGCATAACTTATGTACTGCTATAGATCCAAACATAAAGGTATGAACTTGCATATGGATCTAAACATAAAGATGTAAACTTGCATATGGATCTAAACATAAAGATTTAAACTTGCATATAGATATAAACATAAAGATGTAAACATGCATATAGATCTAAACATAAAGATGTAAACATGCATATGGGTCTAAACATAAAGATGTAAATTTGCATATGGATCTAGACATAAAGGTTAATGTCACATAAACTAGCATATGCATATACATGTCTCACATATATTTTAACAACCCAAACTTGCATAAGATTCATACATGAATATATGATCCAATCATCACAAACTTGCATAAGATATATGATTCTACTTGCATAAGATTCACATAAGAACTAACATATGATCCAACTTGCACAAGACTAACATATGATTCAACACCACAAACATACATATAATTTACATCACATGATTCAAAATCATATTCTCAAAATCCCAATTATATCTTATCATAATTAAATAAATTATTAATTTGTGAAAGCTATCATACTCACAATTAAAAAGAATAGTCTTGTCTTTCTAGGATCTGTATTCTAAAACTGAATTGCTCGCCTTTGATGTAGACTAATCGTTATTTAGATTTGATTTGATTTTGATTCAAGCTTCTATCTTGCTTTAGGGTTGAAAGTCTATGGCAGCTACTCTAGGTTCTCCATTGACGGCATGGTGGCTCTTCTTATGAATTAATGTTATTAAGGTTAGGGGTTTAGGAGTGTTTTTATAGAAGTTTAATTTAATAAGAGCCGACGGATTAACCTAGGGATAACCAGAACCATCAGGACCACTTAGATGCCACATCAGCCCTTAAGGAGAATCGGGCCACGGGTTGACAGCCAAACACCCTGGATCGACCCCTAGTCGACCCAGCGGGCGAATCCAAAAATGGTGCGATTTGGCTATTCCCCCTCCCGATTCACTGTTTTGAACTTTTTTTTGAATATATATATCTCACATATGCATACAAACTTCAAGTCTTAATAACTTCTTCATAAGTTATCCGTTTTATGCAAACCAAATGCCTATCTTGACCCAAAATTTTGAAACGAACATAATACCCATTTCACTTAATTCTTCTTCTAAAAATTAAGTATACTTTAATTGGTGAATTTTAATGTTATAAAATTACGGGGTGTTACACTACAGGATATTCCCTCCCATGTCGTGAACACCACCCAAGGCACACATCAGTCCCCTTGTATTTTTCACTGGCCCATACTATTCTTCCTAGACACGAGCACGTCTAGAAAATGAACATGTCATCGAAACTTCCATCTCCCCACTTCGCTACTCCCCAGTTCGAAACTCAAACCTCTCCTCTTTCTTTTTCTTTCTCTTGTAAAATCATAGAGCTCAAAGCCCATTTGTATAAGCCCACGTCTCCCCTTAGTCTTCTTCTCCTATATTTGCATTCATCCCATCCTTCCAGTAATGGAAATGAAACCTGCCTACTACTTTGCATTATTCACAAGCTGAAATTCACGTTGCTTCTCTCTCTTTCTCCCCACTAATGCCACGCTGCTCAACCCCATCGTCATGATCCCCTTCGTAGCCTCCGCCCCTTCCATACTACTCCTCCAAGTTCGCACGTCACGTGCAAAGTCTGTCTCCAATATGAGATCGTGAACCCTAAAAGTATCGTGAAGCATCCACTTTCTGACCATCGGATCACCGGCAACTGCCATCTCTGACCATCCAGACCAAGGTGGCTCTATCCTTAGTTCGACAATCGCACCAATTAACGAGAGCCCGAAAATTAAGCCTTCTTTCATACGAGATTAGTGAAATTTATTAGGGTTTTGAATATAAAATGATTTTTAAAATATTCGATAGTTTGATTTTTATTTTTCCCAGTTAAGTTTGCAATGAATGGAAGAAAATGGGTTTAGTAGCTGGGTATAAATAGAAGGAAGCACATCATTTTCAAAACATGCAGTGTGGTGTATATTTTATTCAAAAATGGTACATGGCTTCAGAAATTTTTATCTCCCTTTTGTTTTTTGTTTTGTTTGCATGTGATTTCTGAGACAATCGAATTTTCTTATGAAGAACGAATGCGCAGTTACGTGGGAAGGCAGAGAAGTTTTTAATTAGACATGACGAATGATTTTTATCTGAAATGACCCATGATATTTTTACGAAGATGACTATTGATATTTTTGGTGTCTAACACTTGACGTTCGCGGTTCATACAAACTCATACAGACATTAATCGCAAGGAAATTGGAAATTATTCATTAATTAAAGGTTACGGTTTTAATAAAATTAGTTTCGTTGAAAACCGATATCGTTTGAAAATAAACAATTCATAAGTTACATATTGAACTGATAAAATATATAAATATAAATTGATTTCAATATAGAAAACTATAAATAATTGATTATTTTTAATCTATATATTCAAATAGAATTGTATAAATTTCCAAAATAATCTAGCATAGATTTTAAATTCAATATATTGAAATTCAAGTAAAACAATGTTCAATATATTTAAAATCCCTTTTATTTATAAAATAAATTGTTATATTTTAATAACGAATTCCATAGCGACTATTTGAAAATTTGATTTGGACATAATATAAAATCTACAATATGAAATCTTGATTTTTCTATTCCATTAGAAAATTATTATCCAATATATTCAGATGTTTTGTAACACCCCGTATTTTCTGTGAACTTAAGAATTACAAATATGAGTATAATTAAAATATAAAATCAGAATTAAGGGAAATGGTTTCGCAGTTGCGTTCGTCTTGGAAAAATAAGCGAAATAGAGTCCGAAATTTCGTAAATCGGAGTCAGTATGACCGAGATATGGCCTTCAGAAGTTTCAGGAAAAATCAGAAAAACGAAACAGAATTC
>JASFAX010003556.1:0-42139 GCA_030737875.1 Allium sativum
CGAATCACGCCGGTCCATCCTAGTCTTTAGGTTGCCATGTATTGCAACCAAGGCATACCCCTGGTTCTTCTACGCAGACCTTAACCTCTGTGGGCCTAGGCGGATCATCTGCAGCCTCACAGAGGGATACCAAGAGTACCCTCACGTCCCCTCGAAGCCCTCGGGCTTCGTAACCCAATTCGTTGGAGCCTTCTTTTTAATCAGACGGACGTTCGCTCCTCCTCGTGTTATACTAAGAATTACTACTTAGTTTTGTCAACTAAGGTTTACCACTTAGTTTCCAGAATCGTTGTTTTCTTAACTAAGGTTTACTACTTAGCTCCTTTTAACTAAGGTTTACTACTTAGTTTTCTTTCCCGTCAATTTGGATTGGTAAAGTGTCATTAGTCAATTCAAGCTAACTTAACCCTCTTCATTTATCCTGTTAAGCTGGTTAAGTGTTGTCAGTAACTCATGTTGACTTAACCCTACCACAAACCAAGTTATATTGGTTAAGTATTTATTACTTAACCCTACCCATTCACCCTGTGTTGGTTAAGTGTTCCTTTTTAACTTAACCTTGCCCGTCTGTTTTAACTAACATATTATTATTAATGGTTAAGTATTATCCCTTCATGTTTTAGACTTAACCCCATTCCTTTATCACAACCTGATGGTTAAGTGTTCAAGTTTCCTTAACCGTACGGTCTAGCCCAGCTAACATATCAAATTGGCTAAGTGTATTAGATTTTACTTAACCCCAGCCTCTGTCTAGTTAACATGTTAATTTGGCTAAGTGTATTAACTTTACTTAACCCCACCTTCTAGTCTAGTTCACATGTTAATTTAGCTAAGTATATTAACTTTACTTAACCCCTACAAATATTGTCTTGTTACCATGTTAAGTTGGTTAAGTGTCCCCATGGACTTAGCCCACCCATTCTAGCTTAACCGTGTTAGGTTGGTTAAGTGTTCCTATGGACTTAACCTTCCCATTCTAGCTTAACTACATTAAGTGTCTACATGCACCTAACCCCACCCACCGGTCTGGTTAAATTGGTTAAGCGTCTTAGTTAAATTAACCCTACCCTTCTTGTTCTAGCTTTAACTAAATAAATTAAAGCCACGACCACTCACATTAGACAGATATTGTTGCGAATACTGGATGTGCCGGTTGGTTCCGGGCAGGTTTACATCGTAACTCAGTCTAACCTCGGGTTAGGCATATTCTTGTTTTCTAAGTTCAAAGGGTTTCAATTTATTTTCAAATCAAGTTTTGAAAGTAACCATCCCGTTCGTCGGATCAATTAGGGATAGCCAGGGGGAGCATGAAACTTGTATTTTCCAAACTCAAGCCTAGACACTATCCTCTCTGTCACCCTAGAACTTTCTGGTATGTCATTAAAAGAGATGTCGTTAATAAACCTTTAATTTATCTAAATTTACATTTTCTCATTCAGGCCAAATTCTATAAGTAAATTATTCCTAATTTACTTATTTCCTAATTACTCTTTTAATGTGAATTGTCAACATTTATTCTTACGGCCCATTCTCCCCTCTATATCATATTTATGCCCTTTTGGTATGTAGACTATACCAAATTAAGTGTCACTAACCATGATTTTGATAAACCTGACAGTTATTCCCAATTATGGCCAATTTCACATTTATGCCAATATACTTACCGTGCCAAATTAGCTAATCCAATTCCGATTCAACATTCTAATTCACGTCAAACTAGGCTTATTACTCTAGTTCACTATTCATGTAAATGCTAGATTTACACGTCAATACTAGATTCAAATTACACATCTTATAATTTATGTCAAATTTATCCAATTTTCATTTCTATGAACATGCCATAATACATGTTCCCAATTTATGCCAATTTCCAAGTTAAACTACGTTTTTAGTAAATTTCCTATTTTGCCCAAACCACATTCCCACCGTTCGTATAATCGTGATTCAGTCTAGATTATAAATAAAGCTAGGTTCGTAGAAAATAGGGAATGAACCAAAGATGCTATGCAAAAGATAGACATACTAACTGGCATAAAGAGGGTTGAATAACGACGTCAGTTCAAGAACATGGGTAGACCTAACTTAATAGGTAAATTCCCAAGGTCTAAAACCAAAGAAAACCAAGAATAGACAGAATAGAGACGTAGGTTCAAGAACATGGGTAGACCTAACTTAATAGGTAAATTCCCAAGGTCTAAAACCAAAGATAACCAAGAATAGACAGAATAGATGATCGGGTTTAGACCCAATTTCATAGTCACAAAACTTAAGCAACACTTTCCTAGTCATGAATCACAGGTATTTAATCACAGATGTCCTTGTTATGTCATAGGCAATAGTTTAGATTTCCTAATCAAAGGCATAGGCTTAGTCAACGAAATAATCCTCATAGTCATAGTCACAGTCATAGGCAATGTTCATAGTCATAGGCAATGTCCATAGTCATAGGCAATGTTCATAGTCATGGGCAAATGTTCATAGTCATAGGCATATGGTTTTAAGGTCCATAGTTTCATAGTATCGATCTTATTTGTCCTCGAATCATAACAGTTCTTAATTAGGTTCAAGAGTATAGGCACTGGTTCGAATAGAGAGAGAGATTTGGCATATTCTTTTATTCCTTTAATTTCATGTCACGAACAGAGAAAAACGTTCAAATCTAGAAATAACTGACTTACAGAGATTTAGATTAGAAAAGAAAGATGGCGTTGCTATGATTCGTGCGGCGTTAGCCTTTGATCCTTATCTTGAAGCTTTAATCTTGATTTGAATCTCTTTTTGAAAGTCTTTAAGCAGCATCTCCTCGTCTTGATTTATTTTATATATATTATTCTATTTATTATTTATTTTAAGTGGAGGAGAAGAAGCCATGTTCACTAAGAATCTTTGCAACATAAGGGTAGAGAAGAATTGTGAATAGAGGAGACTAGGGCTGTTTATATAGTGCAGAAGTCAACGAATCTGGTCAGAATGGCGTCTAGATACAGAGCAACGAACCAGGTTCAGAAAGCTGGAAAAAGCAGGGGGTTCGACACCCAGGTCGACTCCCCAGTCGACCTGGGGGGGGGGGGGGTCGACTCCCCAGTCGACCTGGGGTGGGGTGTCGACTCCCCAGTCGACCGGGGGGGGGGTCGACTACCCAGTCGACTCCCCAGTCGACCTGGGTTCTGGGTGGGAAATCTCCCGCCCAGCACGCTTCTGAGTCTGTTTTGAAATTTGAACTTTGCTGAAACTTCCGGAGGCCATATCTTCCTCATACGGACTCCGATTTACGCAAACTCGGGTCGTTTTCATGCAGAATTCCGAGACGAACGCAATGGAGCAGCCTGTTTTCCTTGATTTTGACTTTAACTTTTAATTCTGCCTTGATTCGTGAATCCTAATGTTGCAAAATTACGGGGTGTTACAATTACAGTTCTAACGCCTATGAATGGCACCCCGCCCAAGTTCTTATACTTCTTGGTGATAGCATCAAGATCATATCGTTGCTATGGCTGTTGTGGCAATATGGGCTCATTGTTAGCTTTCGATTCTACTTCATAGAGGTTGGGTTGATTATTAACAGCGGATATCACCCCTTCCTCGACTTCTGCCTCTTCTGCCTCGTCCACTCATTTTCTTTTGGTTCTGTGAATAGCAAGAAAAGAGTAAGGCCAACAGAAAAGATATATTAAGGAATGGTAAAGGCATAAAGACATATGCATAAATAATGATGTAATGAACAAGTTATATGCTATTCTAATATATTCATTCTTGGATATTTATAATCCAATCTCTAATGAATTACTCATTCTAGAATACTACTGATTCTATCTCTGACGAGTCGCTTAACAAGTTATCTTCTAGAACTAAGGTTAACCAAAGCTCTGATACCACCCTTGACACAACCCAAACCCCCGCTCCATAATGGCAAGGTCTGTCTTTGGAATATAACACATTAATCACATCAACAAATTACAAAATATAGCATAATACATAAAATCAGAGAATAATCTTCATCATATCATAATAGTGGAATAATAATCATCAACATCAGAGTTACACAAATACAGGATCCTACTTAGTACATGACAAGTTTCATCAAATAGATAATAAGTCTACAGCGGAATAAAATATAAACATGCATAAGATAATGTTTAAGAGTTCAAAATGGAATGATAAAAAGATAAGTCTTCATCTTCAGCCAAAACAGCACCCAAAGAGCAATGGTTATGAAATCATAACTATAGGGGCTAACCTTCAATGAAGGTTAGCCCCTATAGTTATGATTTCATAACCATTGCTCTATGCTATAGTGCGTATCCAAAAGAAATTCAATCACTTGTTCACTTGGTTGCCTGTGTAAAAATTGGGTGCCCGAGTTTGCAAAGGAAAAACAAACTATGAGTCAGTCATGGGACTGGTATGAGAATGCTACAGTTACTTAACTTATTTAAGAATAAGGCAAATCACAGGACCACATCATATGACACCGAACAAGTTTAATCCATCAGATTGCCGGTACATAAAATAAAGTAATCAATAAACAACATTGCTTTTAGAAAAATAAGCCATTATAAGACTCAGGTCCCATCACATAATGCAACGCAAGCCGAATGATAGAGTTTTACCTTATAATGGCCAAATATGTTTGATAATCATAAAACCAAAAACATTTGATATTATTATTAGTGTCTAGATGTTTAAAAACAATTTTCAACATAACTGTATCAATCCTAGAGGATATAGTACCCCATCCTATTATTTTGTCGATAGTATACAACTAAAACCGCACGATGTCGTATTGGAAATTGGATTTCCATCATGAGTCAAGGCAAGGGATGTCTTCGTACTGGTTTCGAGACACTTTAGCACATGTCTCAGGATCACACCCTTAGTAACCCTTGGATCTTCCGGGTCGGTCCACACTTATTTTTGTGGATTGGTTATTCATGAACAATATGTTTCCCATTCCTATCGGACCTGTCACCTGGCCAGTATGTCGACCAATCATATCTGAGGCACATCACAATCCGCTATCCACATAAGTAAAAATGTCTGGGCTCCATACCATGACACCACTTCTAGCTAGAAAGAAACGCATGAACTCCCTGCAATCACTAATCCTATTTTTGACTCATACTAGGGTGTGAGGCTCGCGAATTAACGCTATACACAAATCTATGCTATATTAAATATGTGCTTTGATCATCAACCACAGAGCTATGCTTTCAATAAAAGCCTTGATCACTGCATCTCAGCATGCCACATTGATAGTTCATGACATATAACTGATGTCTACCTATATATAACTTCTAAGCTCGTACGTCTCAGAGAATGGTGTTAACCTAGGAGAATAAATTCTCCGCCACCAAACAGATATATATTGAATAGAAATCGATCAATACAAAATGAATCAAGTACCAGACACACAATCTATTTACAAGTCCGCTCTAGGTCTAAACGAAACCGGAGACACATTATTCCTCGTCCCATATGTCCAATACAAGAGAGAGGTCCCTGCATATCCGGACAATCAATAAGTACGTCTTGACAATTACCACTATAACCCCTTCATGGGAGCTACCCAAATCTAAGGCATCGATAGTAATCCATTCAATGTGAAGATTTTCGGTCTTGCACTGCCTTCGTTATCTTTGACTTTTAGTCGTCGTTCAATTATTTGAAATGAGATTTACCTCGGTCTTTCAAATAATTATCGTATACATAATTTAAATCAAATTATTTTCTTTGGTTAAGTTATTGGCCTTCATAATTCTTTCATTTCCTTAATTTAAAAGGTTTAATCGAGCAATTAATTTGGTTGTCAAATTAAATACTCAAGTCATAACATCTCCAAATTCATTTCGTAAGTTTTCATGCTAAATCGTACTTAACCATTTTTATTTTACAAACCAAATAAAATTGGTTCAGACTCGTTCTGAATCTCTTATAAAAACTTAAAACGACTTTTTGCTATATATATATAGCTCAACTTAGTCGAACGACTTTTCAGGTCATTGACCGCATTGGCGCTGTTTTTATTTAGTTTTGAATTAAACATTTCTAATAATCTAACATTGGATCTTAACATATTTATTATTGTGAAAAAGATATTTTCACAACGAATCCAATGGTTCTAATTTTAGAAAAATTCGATGGTCGAATCTCCCGGTATGCTCGTCTAAAATTACGAGTCGAAAACGCGAACTACCGCTATGTGATTTGTTTAATTTAATTTATATTTAACGTATATAAGTATAATTCGTCAAATATCTTCCAAACTATTTAATTCATCAAATATTTGGCTAACGCCTTAAATTTTGGGAAAAATTCGCCATAACCTCCTTTGTACGGAGTGCTTGGAAAAAATCAGAAATGGCCTTAAATGGCTCTAATAAATCAATATATATATATATATATATATATATATAACCAAATTCCCATTGGGAGATGTGTAAAAATTTATCATCCCAATACCCGTGAGTTGGATTTAAAGCCATGTGAACATCCATTGTGACTTATATACACCCAAAGGAGCTATGTAAAAATTTATCGTCCTGATATCTATGTGGTGGATTAATCATGATACATGTGCCTTATCTACAGCAAGAGTAACATGTATATTTTTGTCATCTCAAGACTCATGTGAGGTTTGTTATTAAATCCTGCAAATTTAGTCATATGTTTATTTTAGTCCATATCAAGTCCTCTATCTAGCCTATATTTGGGAATCATTATGTCATTTACCTGATCTCCACTCATTCAGTACTCGTCGTATATCATCCACAATTACATGCTATACGGTTCACAACATATAAGCATCAGGCAACTACATGCTTATATGGGTATGCTATGCTATGTTATGCTATGCAATGTAGTCCAATACCTGTTTACTATCCTATGGTGTATATTCAATTCATCCAAAAGACCATCACATGCATCCAAATCACACACAGTAGTAACAAATAAATAAATAAATCATCCAATGACAATAAAAGCGTAACATATTTAAAATAGAACCGAGTGTGTAGTTCGAGTATCGAACTAGAAATATAACATCTATCTGATAAAAATAACATTTTTATCTAACCAATCAATGTCTGTTATAGCCATGACTTGTGACAACAATGATGAACATGATAAAATATTTCTAGTCAATAATTGGCAGTCCAATTAAATTCATAGCACTACTTCATATATCCTAGTTAGTGCAAATTTAAATAATCACATGCATATCGATTAAAAATAATATTTTTACATCGTCAATCGCTAGCTACAGTATAGTGATTTATTATGATTCATTCATATTCATCATATGACTTTCGCCGTTAATTTTATTTTTACTACAATTAATTAATGTGCAAATCATTAATTTAAAAACTAACTCGAATTACAATTCAATGGTATCAATACGGTTTTATTTATATATATCATGTATCTAATCTACATCGCATATAATAGTTAAAAATCATATTTTTAACTAACTAAAATTTATTTCATCACTAAATAAATTTTATTTATCAACTAATACTAATTGTTTAACTTAATAATTAACTTTCTAACAAACCATTCTCTAATCTACCCCTTTTCCATATAAGTTTAAAATTTCTCACGGAGAGTTCTGCTCCACCTAGACTTTAAAGTGGCGGAATGCGCCTTTGCCGAGCTCCTATGTGACTACACGAAGGTCCAAAGTGCTCAAGCTTTGCTGTAATCCTCACCAATACTCGAACACAAGTAGATCCTAGAGAATCAAGCTAATTAGAGGCAGAAACGGACATGAACAGGGCACCCGAAAATTAGGGCTCCGCTGTTCGGAGTTGTGATGGCGAATGGTGAGGATTTCCGGGGGTTTTAAGGGTTTTAGAAGAGGTGTAGAGGGAATCAGAGGTAGTAGGAGGTGTCGGGGAGAAGAAAGATAGGATTTTTTATGTGAAATAAATGGAGGGCGCTCGAGCTCGGCCATCGTTGGGGGGGTGCGCCGACATGGTAGGGCTAGGGGAGGTGGGTGACGACAGTCTAAGGGTAGGGGGAGGCGGCGACAACAAAGGGGAGGAGGGAGGCCATTAATTTGAGGAAGGAGGAAGAGAGAAGCGAGGAGGAAATGGAGAAAGGAAGGAAATAAAAGGAAAACGAGAGGAGGGTTTATTTGCAAATTCACCCCTCTCTCGGATTCCCCGAATGCGACATGACTCCGTTTGCTATGAAATTTTTGATCATGATAATGTACGCAATTATGAATCCAACGAATCAAGTTTCATCGAATTCCGAGTTCGTTTGACCTTCCATTTTATTTTTTGATCAAGTTTTAACTAGTTTCAAATATGTGATTTTAGTGTACATTTTCTTCTTGCACGCCCACACACTAACTCCAAAAATTATGAAACTTTGAATTCTACCATTATTTGACGCTATAGATTCAATAAAAAAGGCTTCATTGAATTCCGAGGTCATCTCAACAACGTTCCTTTGTAAATTGATCGTCTGTATCTTAACAAATGGTTTACCACGCACAGCCACACACTAACTCCGTTCTGCGTGAAATTTGAAACTTAGCACTGATTTATTATTCCTAATCCAATAAAAAAATCTCATCAGATTCTGAGGTCGCTGGCAAAATATCACTTTTAAGGGCTATGCGATGATTTGAAAACAAGTTTTTTAAATTCTAATGTATTTTCTTATATAATTATATTTAAAATAATTTTAAATTGGTTGTGAAATTACGGGTTGTTACATCGAGGGGATGATTTGATACAACAAGGGACCTCGACATAGTTCCCATAACATGGACATGTATCACCCTGAGGTTTTTAAATGGGCAAAGCTTCATTAGTTAAAGATGCAACCCAAACTTGATTTGTTGATGAGATAAAAAGGGAGAAGTATTTTACCAGGTTAGTTGTTCAATTTGTTTCTCTTGTATTTATAGTTGTAAAAAACGAATAATTTCAATACAAGGTCATTGTATAATCACATTTTTTTGAACAACGATGCTGATTTGAAATAATATTCAAGGTGTTTTGGATTCCACGCCCCCTTTTTCTGTGCAGGACTCCACCTTGAAATTCGTTTGTAATTTCACTCTAATTTGGCGATATTCTTTTGGTTTCCACCTTTTTTTAACTGTGTTATTATCAACACCCATTACGATCGACAATCAATCGGTGGAGTTAGCAGGGTTCCCATGGTGGTTAGTCAGTGACCATGGTGCTAACCCAAAGCTGGATGCCAATAGCACTACACTTTTTAACTATTAATTAGCTGATTATTTCATATAGTATGGAAATATGATACTGTAAAGAGACTACGGGCTTTGGTTAATCCGGTAGACGTTCTTGTGCTAATTGTTTAGATTTAAATGAAATAGAGAAAAATTGACCAAAATGATCTGATTACTTTGTTAAACATTTTACCCAGCTTATATAGGCCTTACAATACTAGGAAATAGCTAGAAAGTAGTACAACTTGAAAAATTCAAAATACGTGATATAAATCCTTAAAGATGGTCTTATTAACATGCATAATAAAAATCTTTTACTGGCTACAATTTGATAGAAATGTGGAAACGTACAAAAAGCAGTTCGACACTATCATAATTAGAAATTTATCTTTGGTTTTAATGACCTGCTTATTGGAAAGTAGTACTAATATATCTTTACTTATTTTCATACTTGTCATTCTATCATTAACTTTTTTTGTTAACTTTTCTTTGAAGAGAATTGCTGCTTTGTAATCAAAACATAGAAAATGATGGTTGGTAGACCACCCAGGAAAGTATGTCAGTAAAGGTTTGATAATGTTAAAGTTGTTTTTATGAACGTTAAGTTACTTATTAGAATTATGTTAGAAATTTATATAGCTATATGCACACAAAATAGAGTAGGATTTGATAGTTTTTGTAATCAATAAAATATCTTAAATCGTTGACCAACAATAGGTGAATAAACTATTTGATTAGTATATGGTTCATGCTTGTACGATTGAGCTCCAACCACTGCATATGTGAATCATGATGACTTCATTGAGCTCATAGAAGGATTGAACGACACGACAACAGCGTTGAATGAACTAATGCATGCCAACATCGACAGACAAGACACGAATCGGATGGCGGCACAATGGGAAGAATTCAGGAGTTAGAGAGCTATTACTCCACCGCATCATCAAATTAATGCCTCATCTTCTTATGGAAGGAGCAAAGAGGAAACACAACATCACCGACAGTTCTTTAGGTATTAGAACCTGCCAGTGCTTCGGTCCGGTAGACACTCGCCTTGACCTACCTAACTGGCTCGGCTCGATAATGCCAAAATGGATTTAATCAAACCAAATTATTCCGAACCGGCACCATCACCAACTTGGATTCTCCCCAAAGCTCACGACGCCCCTGGCACCTCTTGCGCTCCTATTCTTCCTCCCTTACGTCTTGTGATTTACTAGGACAATAGGGGCCAAGGAAGTACTGCCCAGACGACAAGCCAAGAAACGTTGCCTGCTGTGGAGTCAGACAGGGCTAGACGTGGTAAGAGATCAGAACCCAAACTAATTTTCAACACTCTAGACTTGACTGCTATGGGTTGGAAAATTATGAATGATATTCGAGGATATAAAAACTAAGACCGAGGGATTGACTGCAGCCACATGCCATTCACGGATGACATCTTATAGACCAGGTTTCTTCAAAGGTTCAATATGCCTTAGATAAATCATTACTCTGGCATAACTGATCCTCTCCAGCACCTCATGAGATATAATTGGTACATGAACTCGAGGATAGCTCCTGATGCCAATAAACGTAAAGCGTTCTCTATCTGTCTTGATGGGGTTGCACTTATGTGGTTTACCAGGTTTCCTCCTAGGTCGTTTGACCAATTTCGAGGATTTGCGTAAAATGTTCTTAAATCAATTCCATCACCACACCTCCAAGTCAAAGCATGTAATGTCCCTCTCTCATGTAAACCAACCCAACGGGTAAACGCTCAAAGACTACCTCGATCGCTTCAATATTTCCATTATCGAGATCAACAATCCTAATTAGGAGACAATTCTAATGACACTGGTCGATGGTGTTTATCCCGGGATTGAATTTAAAAAGTATTTGACTTGGAAGCCTCCCTCAAACCTTGACCAATTTTATGAAAAGGCTAATGTATATTTGTGGATTGAAGAGGCTGACATGAGCCAGAAGAGGAGGACAAGTGATGTAGTGAACGAAGGTGTTCAAAGTATTGTCATAGTGAAGTAATCCAGAGAGAATTACACGAAAGTTGAAGTGAATGTTGGAAATCAGAATAAATGAAACAACAATCAACACAGGAACAACAATGGAGGAGGTGGTAACCAAAAAGGGGATGTTAAGAAGAAACCCGGTTCCAGACTTTCAACACGTACACTCCCGTGAATGATACATTGGAAAATGTTTATCTGGACACATGTAACACAATGCAATGTAAGAATCCACCTCCATGAGAGTCTATAAAGAAGGAAATCTAGAGTCGAAAGTTTTGCATATTCCACGAGATAAACAGCCATACAACTGACGACTGGCGTCATCTCCAGGAATTTGTGGAGCAACCAATTTGTGAAGGGACGTTAAATTAATACAGGTGGGCCAACCCAATAACAACGATATTGTTATCATCCAAGGACCAAATAAGGTGGATTTTAGTATTCGACCATGGAATAGTACGCCAATGCAATAAAGCACGTCAAGACTGACGAGTATGATACCACATGTTAACGTTATTTTTAGTTAACACCCAGATGAAGTTATATTGGACATATGTTCAAGGAATTCAATGTAGTCATGACCCAGGGTTACTAAAGGACATTCGAAAATCTATGTTACATAGCCAAATCTACCTTTCCTTAAGCATCAGAATTTCGATTCTAACGGTTAATTATCCTTCCTTGGGGGGATGAATATCATATTTACAATAAAGTGGAATTCCGAAATGACCTTAAGAAGGTTTACTTATCTTGATGCAACTAAGGTTTTATGAAATCAACCACTCCCTAGATCATGAATGTGATGATATATACTATGGTAAGAAGAAAACAGGCTAATGCATCCCCTTTTTAGGGAAGAGGGCGTCGCAATGCTCAATAACTCAGATAATCATTCCGCATCAGACTAGCACGAAGGACCTAGGCTGCATCAGAGATCAAGTTATAAGCGTGTAGACGACCCCCTTTTTATAAGGTTAGGAAGCATTAGGCTCATCATGAGAGCGTCGATCAGTGCTGCAAATCCCTCGAGATAGAAGGAAGATGACTTCGAATTTCTATGAAGCTCTTCCTCCTTCACAAAGACGCCATGATCGACTTTCTCATAAGAAAGGTTAGTGTTAACTCCCTGTTTCATCATAATGGCGCAACAAGATTGTTAAATCGCAAGATGTTTAAGACTTGGAATTCTTCATTCATAAATTGTTGATGTATTACAAGAGTTGAGGTAATCCCCAATCCAATTTGGAAATTCGGGTTTTCTTCTTTAAGAAGAAGGAGAAAGAAGAGAGAACCAGATTCAGAAATGAAAAATTCACCCCCTCTATGTGGCTCCTGGGGTCTTTTTTATAGAGGATTCAGGTCCCCTTCTGCTGTTAGGCTATTGGGCCTACTAGGGCCTTTGTCGGCTGCTCTTTTCCTTGGTCTCAGACATTTGGCTTCCGGTAGCATTTTGTGATGCTAATTATAGTCGTCAAAGTGAAGGTCACCGTCAATTGGGGCTTCTTCAAGATTGATATGGCTTGCTGATGTGTTGGCTTTCAGGTGACATTTGAATTCCCGGCAGCAACTCCTGGGTGTAGGCTCTCGGATGTAAGCTTCTGGACGTAGGCTTTCGGCTTTCTCGTGAATACTTAGAGGAGCTTGCCTTCGTTATGTATGTAGATAACCGCCGGTTCAAAACCGTTGTTGGTTCCTGTACTAAGTAGATTAGTACGAATAGCCTATATCTTTGTCAGGGTCCTGGTTAGCCCTCTGGTGGAGCTTTTGGGGTAGTATGGTTTCCCGGAAGGTAGCTTCCGGTGATATTTCTATTGTCTATCAACGTGACCTTTCGCTATTTATGCAGTAGATATTTCAGAAGCAGGATCCAGATAATCTATGTGTACTTCGAGCTTAATACCCTTGATACCATCGCCTTATGATGTGTCGATACCAAGTAGGTTAATGCCGATAGCCCTTTTGGGTTTCAGTAACCGGAGCTCATGATTCCCTCTTTCTTAGTTACTGACTTAGGTGACCGTTCGTTATAGAACTCCCTGCTGGGTTGACCCAGTTGGACAGTCCCTGCTGGAAAAATTTCGCTAGCATTCTGTAGGCTTTGAACTCCTTTCTTCCCGAGATGTGCCGGTTTATGCTGTTCCCAAATCATTCTTTCCTGCTTTTAGTCTTTTCTACTTATTCAGCTTTTTGCTTTCGGGAGATTCTTCTGTGCTTGTATTCCTCCAATACCCTTCACTGTCAGCTTATATTAGAGGTTAATTTTGGTAGTAACATTTGCCCCCTATTGAAGGGATGTTTTCTGAAAATGTCGGGTGTGTATACGACTTGTGTAGGATCTATAATATGGCTATGCGGAATGTATGTGATAACTTAAGCTATTCAATAGTTACGCAGGTAAAAATTCGCAAATAAGAAATATATCACTAACAAATATAAATGATGTAGATAAAGTAAAGTAGAGTAACGACACCAGGATTTTTATACTGGTTCGAACCTCCCGTCCTACGTCCAGTCCCGAAGCTCCTCTTCGGCTTTTCGCTAAACAACACCCTCGCTTCACCCGGAGGAACAGGTTCACAACACTACTTGATTTGCGGGCTACAAGTTTACCCACTTGATTTCACGGGCTACAAGCTTACCCACTTGATTTCACGGGCTACAAGCTTACCCACAAGACGATTATAAGAGTTTGACCTTGAATGTGTTCTTTCTTCAACACTGATTAGTCAATGATTGAGTACAACCTTCCTATAATCTTATCCTCAAATATATATTGATGTTTGCAAAGATTTGGAAGTGTATTATCGAATTGAATCACAAGTGTGTTAAATATGCTTGGAGATTCAAACGATAATTGAATGCTTTTGAGTGCTTTTTGAGTGCTAAGAATAATACAATATAGATCAGAGAATGGAAAGAAAATTCGGTGATTTGATTGATTGAAAACTGATGTATTTATAGTAATTGAGAAGTTGCAATTGTTGGTGAAAAGTTACAATCAAAAGAAATGATTTAAATGAAGAGAAATGGATGCAACTTTTCAAGAAAGAAGATGACTCTTCATGAAATTCAAAAATAGGTCGACAGGAAAAATTAATAGGTTGACGGGTTTTTGACCGTTATTTCAAAAAGCTGTTGTACTGTTAATTTTAATAGGTTGACCTGTTATATTTAAAAATAGGTTGACCTGTTATTTTTAACAGGTTGACCTGTTTTTGTCAATATACAGTAAAAACGAGTTTTCATGCATAATTTTGAAAGCAATGAGAAGTATGATTATTTGAGGATAGATTTTAACATATAATACTCTAAATAACCAACTTCTAACCTATGAAACCATTGAATCTTCTTTTTGTCGATCATGAAGCTTCTTCTCGTCATTAATCAAAACGATCATTAAAAATCCTTGACTCAACATTCTCCCCCTTTTTGATTGATGACAACATAGCTTTTTAAAATATGATCTCCATTGCTATCTCCCCCTGTATATATGCTCTAACTCCCCCTGAGTATATGATCACCCTAAAAAAAAAACTAAATCTCTGCAAAAAGAAGGTTAGTAATCATTTCTCCCCCTTTGTCATCGACAAAAAGGGTATATGAAACACCTTTAAAGATCCAACAATATTAAACAGCATACGTAGAGTGTTTTACATATTAAAGATCATAACAAAACAAAACGACCTGAGTAGCAACCTTACCTAATTAAACATATACAAGTACTAATAGAGTGTTTTAACATAAAACAGAATATAAAAGGATAGATCGAGTCACTGAGGTGGCACATCTGAATCAGTCTCTACTTCTTCTTCGTCTGATTCCTCCTCTTCATCTTCTTCCTCTTCCTCATCATTTCCTTCCTCAATGTATGAAGTACCACGTCCATGACCAACATGGGCACTCGCTCTAGAACTAGTGCTTTCCTCCGAAGTAGACCATGTAAAAGTAGGAGTCATTGGACGTTTTCCCGGATTTTGAACATGTGTGGATGAGGATGAAGGTCCGCAAGAAATTTCATTCCAAAGAATGCCAAAGAAAGACTTAAGCTTGTTAAAACGTTCATCCATTTTGGTGTCTAACCGATCGAGTTTGGTATCGGTTCGCTTGAGTCTTGCTTCTAACAGAAATTGATTTCTTGCTATTTGTTCAAGAGAATCCTTTGTTGTAGAATTTGGCGAAGGAATCTTAACATCTTACAATTTTGGAGTAGGAGCTTGTGACGAAGATGCTTCAGGAGGACCTCTATGTTTATATTGCTCAAATGGAATAATGGTCAAGCATGGATCCGGAAGTTTCATTCTCTTCTTTGATACTTTGTCAATACACTTAGGTGTTGAAATCTTGGATTCCGGAGATTTTATTCCACAATTCATGAGGAGACGCGTTATATATTCATTGTAAAATAAATGTTTGCGAGAACGTTCATTTACCAATGGTATCTCATCAAAAATCATATCAATCCAGTTGATATTGATATCACCATATATAGCATATAATGCCTTAAAATTTTCTTTGTAGATGGCATCAAAATTACCGGTTCGCGGCAAGAGAGTGAGTAATACAATGATGAAGAATTCTAGCCGTAGGTCTCAAATTTATTCCTTTAGCACTTGACTTGTGATCTTTAATGAATAAATGGCTAATTTTGTCTCCAATATGAATGGGACAGAAATCAGAAGAAAATTTTGTACCATTATTTGAAGATTTAAGAACTTCTTCCATTCGGGACTTGGAGATGAATACTTGTTGATCACATACAACTGACCATAAACAATTTGATGAATTTGCTGGCTTGTACTTCTCCAAGTTGAGATTAGCATAGAATAATTTTATCATAATGTGATTAATCTCAACATTATTGTCCTCAAAACTAAGAAGGGATGCTATTTTTGCTTTGGTTGCAATTTCATTAACATCATAGAGGAGAAAATCGAAGTATTTGATAAACATCCCTTCATGAATGGTATAATCTTTCATCTTATTCCATCTTGTTATAGCAATCGGATCCTTAAGCCAATGTTTGATTTGAGCATCTATGGGTTGTTGTTGAGAAGTAGAAGAAGAAGTTTTTGATTTCTTTGATTTTGGAGCCATTGAAGAGAAGGTGATGGAGTTTGAGGAGTTAGGATTTGACGAAAAGTGTTGATTTGAGTAATGAAGATCTTAAAAACAAAATAGTGTGTTGATATTGGTGGTTGAACCGACTATTGGATGTTTAAAAACAGAATAACCTGAAAACGGTCGACCTAAAATACTATACCGGTCGACCTAATTAGTTTCTGGTTTGAAATTGGAGAAAAATGATAAAGTCGGTCGACATAAAATTGTAACCGGTCGACCGGATTTTATGGTTTTGAATTTCAAAATTTTAAAAGACCGGTCGACCCGTGCATAAATTCCGGTCGACACCTTTTTTCATATTTTACTGAAACATTTTCGGTCGACATAAAATTGAATGACCGGTCGACCGTGAAAACTCTCTGGAAATTTTTGTGTCTTAAAACCGATCAACCTAAAATTATTACCGGTCGACCTGTTAATGTTTTAAGAGACCGGTCGACACCTTTTTTCAACCGGTCGACCTAGATAACTCTCTTGAAATTAAAAGTCTATAAACCGGTCAACCGAAAATAATCTATCGGTCGACCGTTTTTGATGGAAATGAATTTTTAGCCTTTTTGTTGATTGAATTTAAACAAATATTATTATAAAAATACATGAAGTAAGAAATAAAAACATTATTAAAAACATTATAAAGCATCTCCTTTGATACGATATAAAGAACTTATTTTCTTGGTTCCCACGGAGAATATTTCCCACTAGCGCCTTCATTTTTGTTGAAATTTTTATCCCACGAGTTCGGTGTTCTTGTTGATGATGATGGCATTTGCGTGGGTTCATGAACATTATTCTTGTTTGAACCACAGAAAAGTGAAGCTAGCTATTCGAGATACGTTAAGCGAGAAGAAGTTAATCTCTGCTCATAGTACATCTCCCTTTGGAGATCGACTTGGTGTTTTTGATAGTGGTGTATCTCGTCAATCTTTTCTTGGGTTCGCGGGGAACAGAAAAGAGCCTTCTTGCATCGTTTCGATGTTGGAGTATTTCCAGGTGTACGAGAATTCTGATGAAATCCAGGAGGGTGTTTCGGTGTCTTAGGGGAGTAGTGTTCTTTGGACTCGGAACTTGTTATGGTGATGTGCGATTTTCGTGCACATTCATCATAGATATGAGCCATGATAATACGTTGTTTAATGGAGATTAGAAAGAAAAGTCGTCTGAGAGCACTCAAAAATATAAACATATATATGGAAGGAATTTTCTATTTGGAGAAAGAAAAGATATGGTTCGTATTTGTTTAACCATAGAAAAATTCTCTTCTAAATATAGTAAAAAAAATACATTGGTGTATGAACTCTTGATATATGTTAAAAAAAATTACTCTTCGAGTTCTTTTCTTGAAACCAAGCCTAGCTCTCTACGTAAGTTGACAAAACTTGATTCCAGTAGAGGCTTTGTAAATATATCAGCTAGTTGATTTTCCGTATTTACGTATTCGAGATTTATATTACCCTTTTCAATGTTATCTCTCGGAAAATGATGTCGAATATCGATGTGTTTAGTCCGAGAGTGGTTGACTGAGTTTTTGGATAAATTTATCGCACTCGTGTTATCACAATATATAATAGATTTCGATAAGTTTATACCGAAGTCTTTAAGTGCTTGTTGCATATATATATATATATATATATATATATATATATATATATATATAACTTGTGTACATGCTAGTGTCGCTGATATATATTCCGCTTCACACGCCGAAAGTGAGACACAATTTTGTTTCTTACTAAACCAAGAGACAAGTGATTTTCCAATAAAATGGCACGCACCACTTGTGCTCTTTCTATCCGTTCGTGATCCTCCGAAATCAGCATCACTATATGATACTAATTCAAATGTACATTCTTTTGGATAGAAAAGACCGAAATCTTTGGTATTATTAAGATAGCGAATTATACGTTTCACTGCTCGTAAGTGTGATTCTTTAGGATTGGCTTGAAAACGTGCACACAAACAAACACTCATCATAATGTCAGGACGACTAGCTGTTAAATATAGTAGAGAACCTATCATACTACGATATAACTTCTGGTCAACATTCTTTCCAAATTCATCTTTTTCAAGATGTGTGGTCGTACTCATGGGAGTTGGTTTACCAGAGGTATTTTCTAGTCCGAAACGTTTAACTAGATTTCCGCAATATTTTTCTTGATTGATAAACATACCATTTGAAAGCTGTTTGATTTGAAGACCGAGGAAATATGATAGTTCTCTCATATGTGACATTTCAAATTCTTTGGTCATAATATTTGCAAATTCTTTGCAAAGTTCATCGTTTGTTGAACTAAAGATAATGTCGTCTACATATATTTGGATAACTAATATATCTTTTTGAGAATGTTTAATGAATAAAGTCTGATCAACTTTTCCAATTTGAAATCCAGAATCTATGAGACAGCTTCTTAATCGTTCATACCAAGCACGAGGTGCTTGTTTCAATCCATATAAAGCTTTCTTAAGTTTATATACATGATCTGGATATTTCTCATGTACGAACAAAGGAGGTTGTTCGACATATACATTCTCTTTGATAAACCCATTTAAAAAATCACTTTTGACATCCATTTGATAAAGTTTGAAATCATGATGACAAGCAAAGGATAGTAAGATTCGAATTGCTTCTAATCGAGCTACGGGAGCAAAGGTTTCTTCATAATCGATACCTTCTTCCTGATTATATCCTTGTGCTACTAATCTTGCTTTATTTCTAGTAATGTTCCCTTGTTCATCGGCCTTATTTTTATATACCCATTTAGTTCCTATAACTGATTGATCAGTCGGCCTTGGAACAAGTTCCCATACATCATTGCGCTCGAACTGATCTAGTTCTTCTTGCATGGCAACGATCCAATATTCATCAGTAGCAGCTTCTTTAGGAGTTTTAGGTTTGATATTTGAGATAAACGCAACATGACCCATTTGATTAAGTTGACTTCTTGTTCTAATTTGTGATGTTACTTATAACATTTTGAACTGGATGATCTCTTAGAATTCTTGGAGGAGATCTAAATCTTGGTGGAGAAGGTACAATATTAGGTTGAGGAATATTCTCAATAATTTCTGAGTTAGAATCATTATTTGTGATGATAGGATTATTAGTGACTATAGTTTCTTCGTCATCCGATATATTATGAGACGGTTTATAGAATTCGTCAAAAGATACATGAAGTGATTCTTCAATAGTTTTAGTTCTCTTATTGAATACACGATAAGCCTTGCTTTGATCCGAATAACCAATAAAGATTCCTTCATCAGCTTTTGAATCAAATTTACCAAGATGATCTTTCGTGTTTAAAATAAAACATTTTGAACCAAAAACTTTGAAATATGAAATATTTGGCTTTCTTTCATTAAATAATTCATAAGGTGTATTTTTAGTAAGAGGTCGAATGGATACACGATTCAAAACATAACACACAGTTGCTACAGCTTCTGCCCAAAAGTGTTTTGGTAAAGTATTTCCATTTAATAGTGTCCTTGCACATTCTTGTAACGTTCGATTTTTCCTTCTACAACTCCATTTTGTTGTGGAGTTCGAGGAAACGAAAAATTATGATTAATACCTTTCTTTGTACAAAAATGTTCAAATTCATTATTTTCGAATTCTCCGCCATGATCATTTCTTATATTCTTAACCTTAAGTCCTTTTGACTTTTGAATTTTCTTGACGAAGGATTTGAAATGAGTAAACGTGTCACTTTTATTTTTCAAGAAAATCACCCATGTATAACGAGAATAGTCATCAACAATTACAAACACATATCGACTATGATTTATGGATTGTACTTTAGTAGGTCCAAATAAATCCATATGTAATAACTCAAGTGGTTGTAATGTTGATATTACTTTCTTAGATTTAAATGATGATTTTGTCAATTTTCCTACTTGGCATGCGTCACAAAGATTGTCAACTTTAAAGCTAAGTTTGGGTAAACCTTTTACTAGTTCGTTTTTGGCTAGCTTGTCAATAGTTCTGAAGTTTATATGACAGAAACGTTTGTGCCATAGCCATGGATCATTATCATTTGCTACAAGACACATATCTGAATCATGATTGATATTCATATTCAGAATATAGATGTTTCTATCTCTATGTCCTTCAAAAGCTATATTTTGATCTTTATCTAAAATACTACATTTATTATCCGAAAAAGAAATGGTAAAACCTTTGTCGCACAACTGACTGACACTTAATAAATTATGTTTCAAATTCTTAACTAACATGACATTTGTAATAAGAGGTAAGTTAAATGTACCAAAATTGCTCACATCGCCTTTGCCGATGATATATCCTTTTGAATTGTCTCCAAAAGTGACTGAGCCACCATTCGAATAAATAATATTTGTTAATAAGCTCTTGTCTCCAGTCATATGCTTTGACAACCACTGTCCAGTATCCACTTTCCTCTTTTCTTAAGTGGGACCTGCAAAACATAAAATTAAGCCCATGGTACCCACTTTTTATGGGGTCCTAAGAGTTAGGTCTTAGGAATCCAAACCCATACGGGTCTGGCATCCCCTTTATACAAAAAATTAGGATTATGATGCACAGTACTCAAATTTTTTTGAATATACTTGTTCCTAATCAAATTGTTATTGGTTTTAGGAACCCATATTTTTATAGTTTTGACATTCTTCTTTTGAAATTTCACAATCGGTTTTGGTTTGGAATATAATAAACTAAGATTTTTCTTAGCTTCAGTTTCTTGTACTACCTTTTTCCTTTTTCTTTTACCAAGATGTTTCTTAATAACTTGTTTCTTATATCCCAACCCTTGCTTATTTGTAGCTGATTGTGAACTCTCAATAATTTTTGTCAAATTTTCTCGACCTTTGTTAAAGTTAGAAACATTTTTAGTAATATCGTCTAACTTTGTTTGTAAACTAGCTTTTTCAAGGTCTAGAGATTTAACTTTTGCTTTAAGCTCATGATTCTCAGTAGTAAGAGTATCATTCTTCTCTTTTTGAAATTCAATTTCTTGAGTTAAAAGAGATAGTTGAGAGTCAATATTTGATGATGATTCTTGAGCCTTTCCAAGTTCCTCTTCTAATATTTTCTTTTCATCTTTTAACATATCTCGTTCAAATTCTACTCTACTTAAATCAGCTTGAGCTTGTTTGCATTGTCGTTTCATATCTTTAAATTTATATATTAACTCAGCATTTATATCAAGAACTTCTTCAAAAGAAGGAATTTGTACCTCATCTTCTTTAGCCATAAAGCATATATTTGCTTGTTCATTATCTGAGTCGCTTTCACTTTCGGATGAAGATGAATCTGAATCATCCCAAGTTACTGAGAATGCCCGTTTCTTTGACTTGTCCTTTTTGTGTTTGAACTTGTCATTTTCTGTCTTCTTCTTTTGTTCTGGACAATCATTTTGCATATGTCCCTTCTTATGACAGTTAAAGCATTCTACCTTCGATGATGATGGTCTATTTGATCCGAACTTCTTTCTGTTGTATCGACTAGCTTTTCGTTGCTTTAAGAATTTTTTGAATCCTTTTGCAATGAATGCTAGATCCTCATCTTCGGAATCTGAGATGTCTACATCAGCATGAAAATCTACATTTTTCTTTTCTTCTTTTTGTTCTTTTCGAGCCTGCAAGTTAGCTTCATAGGACATAAGATTTCCTATCAATTCATCTGGCTTCATGGTGGAAAGATCATTAGCTTCTTCTATGGCTAATACTTTTCCTTCCCATTCATTAGTCAGTGAATGTAGGACTATTGAAACTACATCAAAGTCAGAATATTTTTGCCCTAACCCGATAAGAGCATGATGAATAGTTTGAAACCTTGAATACATCTCATTGATTGTTTCATTTGGCTTCATTTTAAAATTTTGAAATTGACTTTTCAACAAAGCTATTTTTTCTTGTTTAACCTTGTTAGTACCCTCATGGGTGGTCTTTAGTGTTTACCAAATTTGATAAGCAGTGGTACAGATACTAACATGGTTATACTCATTTTGGTCTAATGCACAAAACAACATATTTATTGCTTTTGCATTTACAGCTGCTGCTGTTTTCTCAGCAGGAGTCGATTCTGCATACTCAGTTGTTGGATTAACTATTTCTTTCTGAGTAGCATTCCAAGCGTCATAACTTGTTGATTGCATATAAAAAGCCATACGTGTTGCCCAATAGCTATAGTTTAGGCCATTAAAGAAAGGAGGTCTTTGTGTCGATTGACCTTCTGTGTAAGTGGTGTTACTAGTGCTAGCGTTATTTGCCATATTACTAGAATATATCAAATAACTATGTTACGGTTATGATATGACCATGCTCTGATACCAATTGAAAATGTCGGGTGTGTATACGACTTGTGTAGGATCTATAATATGGCTATGCGGAATGTATGTGATAACTTAAGCTATTCAATAGTTACGCAGGTAAAAATTCGCAAATAAGAAATATATCACTAACAAATATAAATGATGTAGATAAAGTAAAGTAGAGTAACGACACCAGGATTTTTATACTGGTTCGGACCTCCCGTCCTACGTCCAGTCCCGAAGCTCCTCTTCGGCTTTTCACTAAACAACACCCTCGCTTCACCCGGAGGAACAGGTTCACAACACTACTTGATTTGCGGGCTACAAGTTTACCCACTTGATTTCACGGGCTACAAGCTTACCCACTTGATTTCACGGGCTACAAGCTTACCCACTTGATTTCACGGGCTACAAGCTTACCCACAAGACGATTACAAGAGTTTGACCTTGAATGTGTTCTTTCTTCAACACTGATTAGTCAATAATTGAGTACAACCTTCCTATAATCTTATCCTCAAATATATATTGATGTTTACAAAGACTTGGAAGTGTATTATCGAATTGAATCACAAGTGTGTTAAATATGCTTGGAGATTCAAATGATAATTGAATGCTTTTGAGTGCTTTTTGAGTGCTAAGAATAATACAATATAGATCAGAGAATGGAGAGAAAATTCGGTGATTTGATTGATTGAAAACTGATGTATTTATAGTAATTGAGAAGTTGCAATTGTTGGTGAAAAGTTACAATCAAAAGAAATGATTTAAATGAAGAGAAATGGATGCAACTTTTCAAGAAAGAAGATGACTCTTCATGAAATTCAAAAATAGGTCGACAGGAAAAATTAATAGGTTGACGGGTTTTTGACCGTTATTTCAAAAAGCTGTTGACCTGTTAATTTTAACAGGTTGACCTGTTATATTTAAAAATAGGTTGACCTGTTATTTTTAACAGGTTGACCTGTTTTTGTCAATATACAGTAAAAACGAGTTTTCATGCATAATTTTGAAAGCAATGAGAAGTATGATTATTTGAGGATAGATTTTAACATATAATACTCTAAATAACCAACTTCTAACCTATGAAACCATTGAATCTTCTTTTTGTCGATCATGAAGCTTCTTCTCGTCATTAATCAAAACGATCATTAAAAATCCTTGACTCAACCTTTTCGACTTTTCAAGCCAAACTTTTCTTTCCTAGTTCTCTTCTATTCATTTGTGAGTTGTCCCTTAACATTGCATTATGTCATGAAATCTATAAGGCACTTATCTAGGTCAGTTCTTTTTTACCCATTAAGGGTTGAGAGTCGATGGTCGGTTCCCTGCTATGACACTATTTCCAATACAACTCTTACTCGGATAATCTAAAGATTGAAGACTGGAAATCCCCCTTTGGTATTTGTAAAGAACCGAATCATCCCAGATTCGGGCATTACTATAGATGGAGGACTGGAAACCCCTTCCAGTATCTGCGAAGAGCCGAATCAACCCAGATTCGGGTATTAATTTAGATAGAAGACCGGAAACCTCTTCCGACATTTGTGAAGAGCTGAATCAACCCTAATTCGGGTATTAATATAGATAGAAGACCGAAAACCCCTTCTGCGATTTGTGAAGAGCCGAATCAACCCAGATTCAGGTATCAATATAGACAGAAGACCGAACACCCCTTCCGGCATTTGTGAAAAGTCGAATCAATCCATATTCGGGTATTAATATAGATAGAAGACCATAAACCCCTTCCGGCATTTGTGAAGAGCGAAGCAACCTAGATTCAGGTATTAGTATCAATAGAAGACCGGAAACCCCTTCCAGCTTTTTTGAATAGATGAATTAACCCAGATTCGGGTTATTAATATAGATAGAAGACTGGAAACCCCTTCTAGCATTTTTGAAGAGCCGAATCAACCTAAATTCGGGTTATTAATATAGATAGAAGACCGGAAACCTTTTCCGGCATTTGTGAAGAGCCAAATCAACCCAGATTCGGGTATTAATATAAATAGAAGACCGGAAACCCCTTCCGTCATTAATGTTTTGTCTTCCCTTTTGGATTTGATTTGTGATCCAGTGGTTGTACATGCTTCATGAGCCACTCCTTGGGCTTTTGATGTCAAAGCAAAGCATGCACGTGCTTTGTTGGCCACTCTCTAGGCCTGTGTGTACGATGCGCTTGGCTAACTTATCCACAAGCAGGGCCCAAGGACTTACCCGACCTCCCTCCAGGAGGCGCCTTATCCTAACCATCGTAGGTGATGATAAGGTCTTAGAAACTTAGATGGGGCCATCGTAGGAATAGAACTAAGGTTTACTCTTTTGATGCTCTATATTGACCATCGTAGGTTCTGATAGAGGCTTATACGCCACTCCGAGGGGTGCCCTATCCTGACCATCATAGGTGATTACAAGGGTGTGCGTTCCCTTCTGCAGGTAACGCGGAACATAAGCAGAGGTAGGATGTGCTTTTCCACAAGCAGAGGCAGGGCATGCTAATTTTAGATGCACCGCCATGACCATTTCTGGTGTGAAACGGAGGCTTATGCTTTCGATGCTTTAACTTAGCCCCCTCTGATTTGGGCATGGAAAAAGACTAACACACCATCCCCCTCCAGGGAATGCCTCGTCCTGACCAATTTGGGTGATGACAAGGGATCTAATCCTTTTTTCAGCTCAAGCCCTTTTGGGTCTCTCTTGAGCCACTGGAAGGGTTTCCGTGCCTTTAATTACGTAATCATCTTTGGAGGAATGTATTTTTCCTTATTCCTTTATTGTTGAGAAATATGGTCTTAAATATTCAGGCTTCCTTGTTCTCAGAACAAGATCACCATTGGGTCTGCATAGTCGATATGTTCCGGGCATAAATTCTTAATGGATGATCAAGGGTCCTTCCCAATTTGTGCCGAGAGGCCCATCCGCTGGGTTCTTCGTGTTAGCCATCACTCTTAGTAAAACTATCTCTCCTTTTGCGAAGGTTCTAGTCCTGACCTTTGAGTTGTAGTATTTGGTAATCTTTCTCTGATATTCAACTGTTCTGATTGCAGCCTCATCTCTTAATCCCTGTATTAAGTCTAGGGATTCCTTTATTAACTCTTGATTGGGGTTAAACGCATATGCTATTCTTCTATGCGATGGGATTTCGACCTCAACCGGTAGCGAGAAAGGGGTGTGTCCCCACTACAAGAAAAATGATCTTTTGTAGCGCGTAGCGCTCAAAAACCACGATTAATCATTTTTGGTGGCGTTTCGATAATCGTTACGAGAGAACGTGCCACTAAAAATCATTGCAAATTGGTTGCACTATTTTTAATGCCACTGTAATTTCTTTTGTTGTAACGTTTATTAAATGCCACCAAAATAATTTTCGTCGCACTACATAAACTCCAATAAAAAAGCTATAATGTTACTAATAAAATTTCCAATTTTATCCCTGGTTTACGGCTGCTTTTATTCAACACCACTAAATATATTTCTGTAGCGTTTTTAAAAAGCAACTAAAAATTATTAATTAATTTGCTCTTTTTCCCTGTAATTATTTCCTGCTAGCAGTCTATTTTGTTTCTACAATATCAATCCATAATCATTCACATAATCATGACGTTCAAACAATAAAAAAAAAACAATTAACCATATATTCAAGTAAAATATGGATAACTAATTCAATAGAATAGTTTTCTGTATAACTGACCTAAAACTCACATACAATAACCACTCTGATATAGACATTTACATAATTTATACAAAGAAAATGTTATACCCGTAATGTACACATCTAGTACAATAACCACTTTTCTCTTTGAAGTGATGCAACATATAGTCAGACAGCTTCTCCCTAATTTCACAACAAGATACACAAATGTTAACAAGCTATGTTAACAAGCCAGCAGATTACGAGTCATCGCAAAACATGACTGGACATACCAGGCAATGCAAGTTCATATGTTTGTTACTTTCATGTAAATATAAAATACTAATGTGTAGCTTTAGCAGCAGCTGAACACAAGTGACAATACAAAATACTAGTCTCAGCTGAAGCCAACTTTTACGTGTTCCATTTGTGTAAATAGTAAAGTAGTATACAACAAATTAATGTGAACTCAGCCATTGAAAGTACTTCCATAGGCAATAGATCGGAAAGTACTTCCATTGACAGTTCCATTGAAATGGTGAACTCAGCCATTGAAATGTTTATGTGATAACTGTATACAACGGTGAAAAGACCTATTCGTCAAATTGTATACAGCAAAATAGACTACCAAATGTTTATATGATAACTTACTTCCATTGAAATGGTGAACTCAACCATGTTTCCTATATATATGTGATGTATAGAAGTTAACAACTGCAATTTAGGAACAAGAAATAAATACTGCTCTACTTACAAAAGGATGAACATTTTACTTAGGTTGTAGGAGACAACCATTGATCTTTATGTACAACAATGGGTGGAAAATAGCACTTACTTTTGATTCTGCCAATTTCTCATTCCCTATGTTCTTTCTGTGGGGTTTGTGTGGGTGCGTGGTGGGGGTGGGGGGGCACAATTCACATAAGCAACAACTACAACAACACAAAGAATACTGTTTTGAAGTTTAACATTAAGCAGAACAGGATTGCAAATAAACACTTCAATGTAAAATGCATAACATAACTAAAAAGTTCCAAATCAATACCGCTAAAGTATCTGCCAATCTTGCCTCTAGAAGTTGCTCTCGAGTAGCTTTATCCAAATTACTTGAAGAAAATTTCTTAACTTCAGCTTTCAGATATGCAAATTGGACTTGTACTCTCGGCTTTGTCAGCAATACAACTTTAACACTTGGTTGCAAACTTCTTGTCTCAAGATCCATTTTTCTAATCTGAGCCGATGTATATAGACATAATCCTTCAGCATCACTCAACCATGTTTCTTGATCAATTTCAGCATGTCATCTGTACATGTAAATAGACATATTATTTCTCCCTATGATCTATGATCCTAGCCGAAACATATGCATACATACACACATATATTACACACACACACACACACGCATGTATGTATATGTATATGGGATTTGAATTACCCTAGATGTACCTAAGGTTTACCTATTTTCCTACCTCTTATTATTTACATTGATGGCCAAACATGCACATGCAATCATGCTCTCGTAGATATTCTTAGCTTTGCTAATCTGCATAATATAACAGAACACAAACCAATTTAAACAGCAGTGACTTGGGATTAGTTTTAGGATAAAATGTGCTAACATGCAGCAATAAGAAATCATACCGTATCAGTTTGTCTCGTAGAAAATCCAAAAGCACGCATGTATAATTTGTAAGTAATAGGTATTATAAGCAATCAAAATTTGTTAACACATATAACAATGGTAAATTAACAAAATAGATGAAGTTTTGAAAGTAATAGGCATGCCTGTAGAGTTCCGAGCAATGCGACAAACTTTAAGAGCTTTTTGAACTGCAGGCATATTCAAATAAGTAGAAACATAATTGTCCGAATAAATGTAAGACCGGATCTCAAACTCCATTTGTACGGTATAATCATTTCTTCTACAACACCAATTCAGGTTGACCGGATCTCTGTTCAGTTTCCCACATCAATTTAGGTTCCTCTAGCCTAAACAATATTAATAATCGAGATTGCAAATACGGTTCAGGTTCAAGTTGATCGTTGATGGCCTAACATGGAAATTTGCAATCTCAACTATTAATATTGATAGGGGAAGAGCTTAAAACTAATTGTCTTCATCCCCTACGTAACATAATGCTTCTCCAGAGCATACATGGAAATTTTGTATGAAATGTATCAGAATGTTACATAATCCTTGTACCATTACATAATCCTTGAGTGATCTGCCTATGCACAGAAAATAAGTATGTTAACCTGTGACGGCCCGCCCCGCACCAACCGACATTTACTCCAAAGGCGCGCTGAATACATGTCCAGTTAGCACGGAACGGGTCGTGAGAAGGAAAGGGAAGAAGGAAATGAACATACAAAGAACCTGTAGAATGTCTCACAGCGCATAGAACAAAATATAATAATAACATACTTGACATAAAACAGGAGAGACAGTGCATAAGCTGAAAATCAGAACCAAACATCATAGCAGCGGAAATCCAAAATAGAGCTTATTACAACTTTCAAACTGTCTCAAAGCAAAAGTAAGATAAAGAAGGTACACTACTAATGCCCAAGTAGCGACCACCAACGACACAGGGAGAATGTGTATATATATCATACGTGGAAGCCTCCTGCCCGCCTCCGAATCAGCTACTCGCGCATCACCAGCTAACCAGTCTCTAGTCTGCTCGTGTGAGCACCCAGAGTAATAAGAGGAGACATAAAACTCTGGGTCAGACATAAAGCCTGGTGTGAGCGATAAGCATCTAAAGTGAACAATAACAGGTAGACTAAAACATACCTGAACCTGGACCTGCAACCAAAGAGTTAGCACTACATACTGTACAACACTCTAAGGTACCATATCAGACGGTGTAAAGATATGGAGGTGGGGGAGGTGTGCATGTCATAATGATGGCAAACAATCAAACATAGCATCCATCCTCACATCTCTCACTCAGTGCGTAAAGCATACGATATTCACCACTTCGATCACCCAACATACCTCGCTACGACCACTTTGCCCCATGAAGTCATAAATGGCTTCACTGCACTGAAAATGTAGCCACAAATCCTTCGCTAGGTCCACTTTGCCCCATGGAGTCACAAGAACCCCACTGCACTGGCTCATAGCCTTACTAATTCTTACTCTGTCCACTCTGCCCCATGGAGTCACAAGAACCCCACTGCATTGGCTCATAGTCTTACTACGCATCACTTTGCCCCTCGAGTCGTAATGACTCTAATGCACTGATAACGTAGTCTTGCTATCATCACCTTGCCCCTCAGGTCATAATGACCTTACTGGACTGATAAGTAGCCGTCATCCATTTTTAGTGGTGAATCGAAGTTATGAACGTCGACAACTCCTTAACACACGTCCCGCAGCAAAGTCCAACTCATGAAGTCCACTCATTAGTTCCTATCTGGATCCTGAGTCAATACCCTTCATTTGGACTACCTTTGCATCTCGGGTTATCAGTCAATACTAGGTCGGTTCGGATCAGAATGCTCCTTCTTCACTGGATCGGGTCGGGTCGCCATCACCCCTAGTGGATCGGGTCGGGTCTCTAGCTTGCCATGGTTCGGATCGTCATCGCGGTCCTCTTTCTCTTTGCTTCAGATCGTGCTCCTCTCCTCGGTTCAGATCGGAATACCCCATACGGGTCGGATCGCGCTCCTCCAGCTCGCGGCTCCCCCGGTTCGGATTGGCGTCTCGTAGTGCATTGGATCGTGGATGTTGCTTTCCTCTAGTCGGATCGTGATACGAAGCACGAGTGGATCGGATCGGAAAGCAGTTCACGGTTGGTGCTCGTGGGCCTTGCGCAGATGGTTCGCCTCGGAGGAGATGACTTGACTCGTGGTGATGTCCCACGATCCCATAGGGTGACCCGATCGACCCTCAATCCCCATCCGATCCAAACTCCTGCACCTTGTCCAGCGAGTTGTTTACGCCCCTCGACGGCGTTTTCGACCATTCCAACTATTCTAATCAGTCACAAAGCATACCATACAGTCATAGGAACATATATAGCCAACCACAAACATCAAAACAACAATATGATAGGTTAAAATGGATCAAACATAGCCAAAACCCCTTATTTTCCCTTAAGCATATTTAGGTGAAACTTATGATAAGATTAGCAAAACTTAACCAAATTAACCCAAATTCATATCAGAGGTCTAAAACATCATTCCGAATTTTATAAACATTTTTCCAGAATTTTATCATGTTTAAATTCGCTAATTAACACTAATTACCCCTAATTAGCCATAATTAGTGCAAAACTATGCAAATCACTCACCTTAGCCACAAATAAACTAAGATCTGAAATAAATCTCTGATTTGATGTGAATCTCTATGCTAAACAACAGCTCCAATGTTGATTTGGTGTAGATCTTCCTTGATTAGAGGTTGCTAAGCCAAATCCTTGACCAAAAGGTGATTTAGAGGTTGGAGGCCATTTTTAGGGTTCCTTGGTGATAAGTGGAGGCTAGAAAACTGAAATGGAATGATCCTCTATCTCATTTCAGCCTCCCCATAACCCTAATCCCAAAATGGGTTATGGGCCTACTCACCAATCACCCGCTTTGGCCCGGTTAAGCAGTTTTTCACCCTCCAAACCTTACTTCAGCCATATCTCCCAAACGGTAAGTCCGTTTGGCTATTATGACCAATCTACGGAAAGGTAAACCATCAAACGAATCCAACGGAAATGGTTTCAGGTCAAAATTCCTTTCCAATCAAAAGTTATGGCCGAAACAGTACTAACTAAGGGTAAAATGGTCATTTAAAAATCGACAAAAATCGTGAACATGTGAAATGACTCTAATGGATGTTTCCCAAATGTACATGACCATACGATTTCACATGGGAAAGAAATAAATATTCTACAATCCTAAGATGTGTAGAATACGGGTCGTTACACTCTCCCCCCCTTAAGAAATTTCGCCCCCGAAATTCCCTAATCAAAACACACACAAAGGTCCCGCATGCCTATCAATCATAAAACAACAATCAAACATGCAAAACAAGTCTACCCTAGCATGCGGAAAACTAAATTGCAAAGTAAATCTTACCAGGCAAAGAGTTCTAGATATGCCTTTCTAATGCTCTCCTCTGTCTCCCAAGTACAATCATCCTCGTCCTCGCCCCACTGAACCTTAACTAGCTTCACCGCCTTCCTTCGAAGTTGCTTCGTATCGTGCCCCACAATACGGATCGGCTTGCGGTTCCCAACTGCCTCGGGTTCTACTTCGAAGTCCTCTAACTGATCAGGTGAAATAGTCATATCTGAGTCGTGGATGAACTTCCTTAGTTGGGAAACATGAAATACATTGTGAACTCCCGCCATTTTCTCTGGTAAGCCAACTCTATATGCCAAATTCCCGACTAGTTCAAGAACAGGGAATGGGCCAACAAATCTTGGTGCCAACTTGCCTCTCCTGCCAAATCGTATCACACTCTTTAACGGAGAGATCTTGACAAACACCAAGTCACCAATGGAGAATCTCAAGTCTCTTCTCCTCTTATCAGCATAACTCTTCTGCCTATCTTGGGCATCTTTCATTCGTTGTTGAATGATCTTGATCTTATCGGAAGTTTCCCTCACCACATCTGGTCCAAGCACAAACTTCTCGCCAGTCTCTATCCAACATGATGGTGAGTTGCACGGTCTTCCGTACAAAGCTTCATATGGAGCCATACCGATACTGGATTGGTAGCTATTATTATATGCAAACTCTACTAGATGTAAATGGTTATCCCATGATCCACCAAAATCCAATATACAAGCTCTCAAGAGATCTTCCAATATACGATTCACCCTCTCCGTTTGACCGTCGGTCTGAGGATGATATGCGGTACTGAGATGTAATCCTGACCCTAGAGCCTCCTGTAAGCTCTTCCAAAACCCACTAGTGAACAACGGGTCTCGGTCACTCACAATGCTTTTGGGTACTCCATGAAATCTCACTACCCACTTCATATACAATTCTGCTAACTTGGCTGCCGTTCTGGTCGATTTGACTGGTATAAATCTAGCACTTTTAGTCAATCGATCCACAATTACCCAAATGCTATCATGTGCCGATCTAGTCCTTGGTAAACCATCGATGAAATCCATCGAGACTTGCTCCCATTTCCATTCGCGAATTTCTAATGGTTGCAACAACCCACTCGGTTTCTTTTGCTCGGCTTTAACTAGCTGGCAATTCATGCATTTGGATATAAACTTCCCAACGTCTCTTTTTATCCCTTCCCAGTAGTAAGCCTGCTTCATGTCTTGATACATTTTATTACCACCGGGATGTATAGTCAGTTTTGAGTGATGACATTCTCTAAGCACTTCATCCCTCAAACCATTCACGTTGGGCACAACTAGTCTTCCATTCCTCCGAAGCCATCCATCTCGATCAAGCCCATACACATTCATCTCCTCGTCGATACCCATCTCTAACTTGGAGATGATTTCCACTAGGTTAGGATCGTTCCTTTGGTTGGAACCAATCCGCTCTATCAAAGTGGGTCCGATCGTCAAACTAGCTAGCATAACTGGATCCAATTCGCACTTTGGTCTGAAATCAAACCCCGCGATATACTCCAGTTGCTTCCACTCAAGAAACATTTCCCCTAAGCTGGCAGGTCTCCTACTCAAGGCATCAGCTACCGCATTACCCTTCCTAGGTGTGTATGCGATATCAAAGTCATACAAAGCCAAGAACTCTAACCATCTCTGCTTACGGAGATTCAGATCCTTCTGAGAGAAGAGATACTTTAACGATTTATGATCGGTAAACAACTCAAATCTTTCTCCCAAGAGATAATGTCTCCACATCTTCAGCGCAAATACAATCGTTGCTAGTTCCAAATCATAAGTAGGATACTTCTTCTCATGCGGCTTTAGCTGTGACTAGCATAACCTACAACCCTACCTCCTTGCATCAATACAACACCCACTCCGGTACCACAAGCATCCGTGTATACCGTCATCTCTTCATTCCCTTTAGGAATGACTAACACTGGCGCACGCGTCAACTTCTCCTTTAGACTCTTGAAGGCATCCCCACACACTCCATCCCAGACGAAGGACTGATTCTTCTTAGTCAACTGAGTCAACGGTGCTGCTATCTTGGAGAAGTCCTGGATAAACTTACGATAATATCCAGCTAATCCCAAGAAACTTCTTACATCTGTTGCATTCTTGGGCATAGGCCAATCCTGTACCGTAGCCACCTTCGCAGGGTCCACGGAAATACCATTCTCGGAAACAACATGACCCAAGAATTTCACTTCCCTTCTCCAAAAATGACACTTAGAGAATTTCGCTTTCAATTGGTGTTTCCTCAACACCTCCATCACTATCCTCAAGTGTCCCTTGTGTTCCTCCTCTGTCCTTGAGTAAACAAGGATATCATCCACGAACACAAGAACAAACTTATTCAACTGATCTCTGAATACTCGATTCATAAGATCCACAAAGTAGGCTGGTGCATTGGTCAACCCAAACGGCATGACCAACCACTCATAAAATCCAGACGGCGTCCTAAATGCCGTTTTCGGAACACTCTCATCTGCTACTCGTAGCTGATGAAATCCTGTCGTGAGGTCCAACTGGGAGAACACTCTAGCTCCTTCCAGCTGATCAAACAAATCATCTATCTGTGGTAGAGGATACTTATTCTTCCTCGTCACCATATTCAACTCGCGATAGTCCACACACAAACGAAGGGAACCATCTTCCTTAGTGGCAAACACAACTGGTGCTCCCCGCTCGGAGACACTCCTTCTAATAAATCCCCTCTTCAAAAGATTGCTGACTTGCACCCCGAGCTCTCGCTGCTTCCTTGGTGCCATACGACGAAGTGGCATCACTATAGGTCTGGCATCTTTCACTAAATCAATACGGAACTCAATCTCTCGGTGTGGTGGAAGCCCGGTCACCTCCTCGAAGACGTCCGGATACTGGCCAACCACGGGCATATCTGACAACTCATCCTGCGGGATGTCGAGGGAATTTACAAAACTAGCCATAACCCCATCACTAGGTAGACTACCAAACACTACCCTCCACCCATCATCCGCCCTCACTGTCACCAAAATGCCCTCACAGTCTACCACCACCCCGTATCTTTGGAGCCAATTGACTCCCAATATAATGCCATACCCAGTAAAGCCCAAAACAAAGCAATCACATACAAACATACATCCATGACTCGATAAGACCAAATTCCTGCAAATCATACTAAGGCTAGTCGAACCACCAATCGGGTTCATCACAACCAATGGTCTATCGACTATCTCGGGTTCCAGTCCCAACCTATCTACCAGGTCACTAGATATGAAGGAACGGGAAGCCCCGGTATCAAACAAAACTCGAACTGGTACATCATAAATAGAAAGCATACCTTAAATAACAACATTCTTTCCTTTCTCCGCCGTAGTTGGGGCATTCGACGAAGAAGGAACATCATCAATAGCATATGCTTTCACAATCTGCTTCTCCTTAAGAGGTTGCAGACACTTATCCTTCTGATGTCCCATTTGACCATAGTTGTAGCATTTCCTTTCCGCTGGCTTGGCCCGACATTCTTTAGCATAATGGCCCTTCTTTCCACAGCTGAAGCACTCAACGTCCTTCTTGCTCTTTTTCTGACCACCTTTAGATTGGTCCTGCTTCCTCTTATTCTAAGAGTTATTCTTGCCTCCACCGCCTGCTTGTGGCTTTGGCCCTTCTGCAGATGCAGCCTCAGTCTTTAACTTAGGGTAAAGGCTCTCTGATCTCAAAGCTTTCCCCACGATCGATTCAAAAGTCTCATCGATGCGGTTGATAAGCCTTTCCCCCAAGTATCCATCCAAACCAGTAATGAACTTCTCATTCTTCTTCTCAGGAGTGTCAATGAGAGACAGTCCATACTTCGACAAAGTGTCAAACTCAGCAATATAATCAGAAACTACCCTTCCATTTTGCTTGAGTTCCAAGAACCTCTTGAACAACACTGACTTCTCGGCAGCGGGAATGAACTTCTCGCTAAAGCGAGCCTTGAACTGATCCCAAGTAACCTGATCCTCTGGAGTAGTTGTTCTAATGGCATTCCACCAATTCATCGCTCGCCCTTGCAGCTGACGAGACGCTAGCCTTCTCTTCATCTCATCCTCAAGACCCAATTCATCAAAGATACGATCACAGCTATCCATCCAATCTTGAACATCTGTGGCCGACTCCGTCCCGTGGAACAGCTTCCCACCAAGATTAGTGTAATCCTTGCACAACTTGGCGAAATTGACCCTAGGCGCCTGCACTACTGGGCCAACACCAACTCCGGGATTGGGAACTGCCCCTTGCACTTCTCTAAGAATGTCTCTCATGAGGTTAGTAAACATCGCCCTCATGTCAGCGGCATTCCCCTGGTTGGTCCCTCTTCCAGCACCCCTCGTGTCTCGGCTCATCGTCAATCTGAAAAAGGGAAACGATTAACAACCCCATAGTGGTGCTAGTGCAGTGCGACTTCATTCTTATACTACTAATAGTATATATATAGTTTTTGAAAATCAAAGTAATTACAAATACGCGCTCTCATATACGTACTAACTCTCCCTAGTGTCTTTCCCTAGGTTAACTACGCAACCTAGAGCTCTGATACCAAGTGTGACGGCCAGCCCCGCACCAACCGACATTTACTCCAAAGGTGTGCTGAACACATGTCCAATTAGCACGGAACGAGTCGTGAGAAGGAAAGGGAAGAAGGAAATGAACATACAAAGAACTTGTAGAATGTCTCACGGCGCATAGAACAAAATATAATAATAACATACTTGACATAAAACAGGAGACACAGTGCATAAGCTGAAAATCAGAACCAAACATCATAGCAGCGGAAATCCAAAATACAGCTCATTACAACTTTCAAACTGTCTAAAAGCAAAAGTAAGATAAAGGAGGTACACTACTAATGCCCAAGTAGCGACCACCAACGACATAGGGAGAATGTGTATATATATATCATACGTGGAAGCCTCCTACCCGCCTCCGAATCAGCTACTCGCGCATCGCCAGCTAACCTGTCTCTAGTCTGCTCGTGTGAGCACCCAGAGTAATAAGAGGAGACATAAAACTCTGGGTCAGACATAAAGCCTGGTGTGAGCGATAAGCATCTAAAGTGAACAATAACAGGTAGACTAAAACATACCTGAACCTGGACCTGCAACCAAAGAGTTAGCACTACATACTGTACAACACTCTAAGGTACCATATCAGACGGTGTAAAGATACGGAGGTGGGGGAGGTGTGCATGTCATAATGATGGCAAACAATCAAACATAGCATCCATCCTCACATCTCTCACTCAGTGCGTAAAGCATACGATATTCACCACTTCGATCACCCAACATACCTCGCTACGATCACTTTGCCCCATGAAGTCATAAATGGCTTCGCTGCATTGATAACGTAGCCACAAATCCTTCGCTATGTCCACTTTGACCCATGGAGTCACAAGAACCCCACTGCACTGGCTCATAGCCTTACTAATTCTTACTATGTCCACTCTGCCCCATGGAGTCACAGGAACCCCACTGCACTGGCTCATAGTCTTACTACGCATCACTTTGCCCCTCGAGTCATAATGACTCTACTGCACTGATAACGTAGTCTTGCTACCATCACCTTGCCCCTCAGGTCATAATGACCCTACTGCACTGATAAGTAGCCGTCATCCATTTTTAGTGGTGAATCGAAGTTATGAACGTCGACAACTCCTTAGCACACGTCCTGCAGCAAAGTCCAACTCATGAAGTCCACTCATTGGTTCCTATCTGGATCCTGAGTCAATAGCCTTCATTTGGACTGCCTTTGCATCTCGGGTTATCAGTCAATACTGGGTCGGTTCGGATCAGAATGCTCCTTCTTCACTGGATCGGGTCGGGTCGCCATCACCCCTAGTGGATCGGGTCGGGTCTCCAGCTTGCCACGGTTCGGATCGTCATCGCGGTCCTCTTTCTCTTTGCTTCAGATCGTGCTCCTCTCCTCGGTTCGGATCGGAATACCCCATATGGGTCGGATCGCGCTCCTCCAGCTCGCGGCTCCCCCGGTTCGGATCGGCGTCTCGTAGTGCATCAGATCGTGGATGCTGCTTTCCTCTAGTCGGATCGTGATACGAAGCACGAGTGGATCGGATCGGGTAGCAGTTCACGGTTGGTGCTCGTGGGCCTTGCGCAGATGGTTCGGCTCGGAGGAGATGACTTGACTCGTGGTGATGTCCCACGATCCCATAGGGCGATCTGATCGACCCTCAATCCCCATCCGATCTGAACTCCTGCACCTTGTCCAGCGAGTTGTTTACGCCCCTCGACGGCGTTTTCGACCATTCCAACTATTCTAATCAGTCACAAAGCATACCATACAGTCATAGGATCATATATAGCCAACCACAAACATCAAAACAACAATATGATAGGTTAAAATGGATCAAACATAGCCAAAACCCCTTATTTTCCCTTAAGCATATTTAGGTGAAACTTATGATAATTAGCAAAACTTAACCAAATTAACCCAAATTCATATCAGAGGTCTAAAACATCATTCCGAATTTTATAAACATTTTTCCAGAATTTTATCATGTTTAAATTCGCTAATTAACACTAATTAGCCATAATTAGTGCAAAACTATGCAAATCACTCACCTTAGCCACAAATAAACTAAGATCTGAAATAAATCTCTGATTTGATGTGAATCTCTATGCTAAACAGCAGCTCCAATGTTTATTTGGAGTAGATCTTCCTTGATTAGAGGTTGCTAAGCCAAATCCTTGACCAAAAGGTGATTTGGAGGTGATTTAGAGGTTGGAGGCCATTTTTAGGGTTCCTTGGTGATAAGTGGAGGCTAGAAAACTGAAATGGAATGATCCTCTATCTCATTTCAGCCTCCCCATAACCCTAATCTCGAAATGGGTTATGGGCCTACTCACTAATCACCCGATTTGGCCCGGTTAAGCAGTTTTTCACCCTCCAAACCTTACTTCAGCCATATCTCCCAAACGGTAAGTCCGTTTGGCTATTATGACCACTCTACGGAAAGGTAAACCATCAAACGAATCCAATGGAAGTGGTTTCAAGTCAAAATTCCTTCCAATCAAAAGTTATGGCCAAAACAGTACTAACTAAGGGCAAAATGGTCATTTAAAAATTGACAAAAATCATGAACATGGGAAATGACTCTAATGGATGTTTCCCAAAGTTACATGACCATACGACTTCACATGGGAAAGAAATAAATATTCTGCAATCCTATGATGTGTAGAATACGGGTCGTTACATAACCAATGTAACATTCATTAGCCAACACAAACTTTTGAACATCCTGACGCTGTTAAGTAGTATGCCAGAAAGTAAATTTCAGAACCATGGCGACCGGATGTTCAGTAATTTTAAGATACTGCAACCAAATTCCATGAAGATGGAACATTCGCATTTTATTAAGTCCTAAATCACAAGTTATATGCATACACCTGAAGATAAAAGAGGAATTGAACCAAAATTCTGTGAACTAGTTGAGGAAACACTCCGAAATGATAAAGTTGATCATGGAAAAATATTTTTACCACTTACTATTTAATAATTTGGTCTAATTAACAACCCAACTAAACTCGACTTATCTTGGGAGTTATTAAATTGATCTATTGAAACTTATAGATTTTCTGAACTTGATTTACCGAATTTTGAAGCTCTTTAATTATTGAATTTTTTTCATCATTCCGGAGTGTTTCCTCAACCAAATCACAGAAAGCTAGAACAATACCTCACTTACCTCCAAGTATATGCTTATAACTCGTGATTTGTTTCCTAATAACCTTTGAATGTTCCACCTTCACGGAAATAAGTCGTAGTATCCTAAAAATGCTAAACACCAGCCGACATGGATCTGAAATATACCTCCTGACAGCACTACTATACACTAACAATGAACTTTGATAGGAGATCCTACCATGTTAGTGTTTCGTTTCAAATTAATTGTCGATTCATTGGTAGGAGATTAATGCTTCTCTTACCTCCAAGACAAACTGAATTTATGTAGCCACTTAACTTAATTTAGTAACTCCCAAGTCAAATTAACTTAATTTAGTAACTCCCAAGTCAAATTAACTTAATTTAGTAACTCCCAAGTCAAATTAACTTAATTTAGTAACTCCCAAGATAGATTCATTGTCAACTCATATAAATTAGACCTCTTGGGCCACAAAATTAACTTGCTCATATTTCTGAGACTTCTCAAAATGTTCACATACAGTTGATATATACACCACTCATAAACATATGTGCTCATGCTTCACAGATACAAAACATAGTTTCACATGCACTATTTATGTCTTTATGCTCATAATCATTATATGTTATATATATACATGTGTTGATGTATATCATTGTGTGTGTATGTATGTGTATACACACACATACATTGTTGTCAAAAATCCCAAAATCTTGCGATTTGAATCCCGATCCAACCTGAATCTCTCCGTTTACGACTCGATTTTTACATTACGATTCAAACTTAGTTATAAAATAATACATTCAACTCAAACTACCATATGTAATATACTTGTTTAGATTCACAATCACTTGACAATGCTTTTTAAAAAAATAAGAATGAAACTGAAGGGAAAAAAAATTGAGTTTTAAATTTAATTGTAGAAATTCAAACATCTAAATCAAATTCAAAGTGCATATGAAACCCATAAGTAATGATATTCGGAAATTATGACTTACAGTTTAAAATCCGTTTCGATTTGAAATATAAACTTAACAATTTACGATTTAAATCCCATTTTGAAAACCTTGCATATATATATATATATATGAGGGAGGGGGCAGCCTGGATTCACATGTTCAATTACAACAGATATATGGCATATTACATTGTTCACGTATATATACACCTATACATGCAAATCAGATTGAATAAAATAAATTAAATTAACATACATAAACACATTCTGATTGCAATGTAGGTATACCGATTTTGAACCTGTTTCTCTGTTCAGTTTCCCACATCAATTCACGTTTCTCCCTCATAAATATCAATATCGAGACTACAAATACGGTTTAGGTTCAACTTGATCGTTGATGGCCTAACACAAATTTTGCAATCTTGATTATTGATATTAATGGGACAAGAGCCTAAAACAAATTGCTTTGTCCCTTTGGGTTCTCTGAGCCTACAGAGAAATTTTGTATGAAATGTATCAGTTAAGTGTCACTTTTTCATACTGCACAATTTCAGTATTCATGTATACTCGTATACATGCAAATCAGATGAAAGAAAACAGATTAGATTAGCATACATAAACACATTCTGATATACTTGCATAATATCACATATTGCCAAATTCATAAACTCCTAAGTCATAAGCTGCACAATTTTGTATACTGATTAACTCACGTATATAATCATGCATTGCAAGGTTCCTATATATATACACATATATATATATATACATATATGTATATTAATGTAATATGTTTGCTGCAAGTACTCAATCAAGTAATTTAAATGAACATGTTAACATTTAAAATCAATGTCCATATTAAATTCCAATCAGTATAGACTATAGTTCAGGCAATCAACATATATGTACAAAACAGGTTCAAAACCCATTCGACTCAGATGCAAACACTAGAAATAAACAATGTTTGGTAATTTTTTCGAGTATACTGTTAAAACCCAGAGTTAAAAACCCATTCGATTCAGAAGTAATTTAATCTGGTATACTGTCAAAACCCAAAATCACCTTAAAAACCCAAATATAAAACCCATTTACAAACACTGTTTGTAGAATCAACTGTTTAATTTGTGGTTGCAGAACTCAACCCTCAGCAGATTTTAACTGTTCAAAACCCTAAATGATACGATCCAAACAAAATTAGATAAATCAATTTTGGTTTTATACCTTTCTAGCTTAACCGATTTCACGATCTTGAATATGATTAGAAATTGAATCAAATCGCTTTTTAGATCGCTGAGATGAACCGCCTCTGCTGGTATCCATACCAACGTTGAACGAGATAGTCTTTACAAATTCGAATTAAACAGAGAAATTGTAACAACCTGGAATTTCTGAACCAATTAAAAATTTTTATTTTAGATATTTTAATGGATTTAAAATATTTAAAATGATTTATTTTAAATAATAACGACTAAAAATTTATTTTAATCGAAGTTAGAATGTATAAATTTAATTTAACTATATAACGAGACTGAAATGGCACAGTAGTTTGAAAATTCGATTTTAAATTTCAATTAAATATGCAGAATTCAATATAAATCAGAATTGGACGAAACAAGAAATATTTTAATCTGTTTAATTATATCTTTCAAACGAGTATAACAAACTGAGATTTCACTTTATAAATTGAAAGATATGTCCAGTTTAAAATTTGAAATAGTCACTATGGAATTTATATATATTTTAATATATATATAGCCCTTAAAAATAGCCATTTTGCAAACGACCTCCATTTTCGACGAGACCACTTTTGTTGGATCCTAAATGTCAAATTATTGCTAGATTCCAATTTTCATAATTGTTTGAATGAATTTGTGAGCGCAGTAAATTAAAACATGTTTGATAATTTCAGTTTGAATTTAATCGACTGGAAAAAGACCATTTTTCAAATGGCCTCCAAATTCGACGAAATTACCATTTTTCAAACGGCATCCGAATTCGACGAAATTAGTTCTGTTAGGACTGTATCATCAAAACATAGCTAGGTTTATTTTTCTGTGATTTTTAGAGTCGGTATGTGGCCCTGGTAAATTAAAATGTACGTTTAAATTCAATATATATTGATTAATATTTTAAATTTCGAAGAAAAACTGGTCGAAACAATCGAATTGGCTTATG
>JASFAX010003557.1:0-42138 GCA_030737875.1 Allium sativum
AATGAAAGTGACAAATGCATTTATTACAAATCTGAGAATGACATTTGCACTATTATATGTCTTTATGTAGATGACCTTCTCATCGTTGGGTCAAATATTCATGCCATAAACTCAGTCAAATCCTTATTAAATGCCAATTTTGATATAAAAGATCTAGGTAAGGCGAGTGTAATCCCTGATATTAAGATTACTAGGTAAAAAGTGGGATTTTCTTTGGATCAATCTCATTAAATTGAGAAGACTCTAAAGAAATACGATTACTTTGACTGTAAACTTGCAAGTACACCATATGATCCCAGTGTAAAGTTATTTAAGAACACTGGTGAATGTATAAGATGGTCTGTTTAAGCGAGCATCATTGGCAGCCTTCGAATGCCATTGATTGTACTAGACCCGACATTATCTATGTCGTGAGATTATTATGCATGTTTTTCAGTAGATCTGGTATAGAGCATTAACATGCTAATGAGAGGGTTATGAGATACCTATAATAAACTATGAACCTTGGATTACATTATGAAAAGTTTTAAGTTGTACTTGAAGGATATTCTGATACAGGCTGAAAAACTTTATATGATGATTCTAAAGGACCAGTGGCTATATATTTAGCATCGCTGAAGAAGTTGTCTCTTGGAAACCCCAGAAACATACTATTTTGACTTAGTCTACTATAGAGATTGAGATAACAGCACTAGCCACAACTAGTAAAGAAGCAGAGAACTAAAGAAATCTGCTATTTGAGATCCCAATAAGGGAAAAAACGACACCAGTGGTGTAATCGATTGCGATAGTACCGCGACTATTGCAAAAAAGTATAGAACCATTATTACAACGGTAAAAGACGTCGTCGTAAGTACAATATTGTAAGAGAACATCACATACATAGTGATGAAAATTTGACGACTATTGAAAGAAGGACAGAACCGATATTACAACGGTAAGAAATGACAGTCGTATGCACAGTATTGTTAGATAACATCACATATGAAGTGATGACAATTTGGCAGATCTTTTGACGAAAGGATTGACCTGAAAGAAAGTCCTCAATGGTTCTAAAAGAATGGGACTATTGCCCAGAGATTGTGGAATCACGCACGATGGTAGCTCGATCTAAATGGCTGGAGATCCCAAGAACTAGGTTCAATGGGTAAAAACAAGTTGTGTAGTGATAGTTGATGAACATGCTAAATTTTTGTATTAAGAAGCATGTATTCCTGAAGTGATTAGAGGATGAGTTGATATAAACTCTTAATGAGATCTATACTCTAATTGGAGTCGAGTACCTACCTTCAGGAGTACTCTTGATAGACTCACCTATGTGAATGTGGAAATGTGGCTGTTTCCTATGGAGTTTTGGGCAAGATTCCTAGAGCATTCACTAAACTGGGATAGAGTGCATGACCATTAATGCACGGGTTTATTTGATTGCACTATAGAAAAGGTTGTGTGTGGTCTGATGTCGGGAATAGAGTTCAAGGCTATGTGTCACTCTAGTAAAAATTGAATCTTATTCACTATGCAAAGGTTCAAGTCGGATGACACCCTTGTTTATACACAATCTTATATTTCTAGAAACTGCTCGAAATATTTTATAAAAAATTCAAGTGGGGGATTGTTGGAAAAATGATTCATTTTTTATAAAGATGAATTATTTTAAAAAATTGGATAAGTGTGAGGTGACTCATATATGAAATATATGAGTAGTCACACATCATGAGACTATATGAAGAGAGAAAAAAAACCAGTTTTTTTATTTGACTTGGTAAAAAAATTGAGATCCATATTTTTAGATCTGAACCGACTTTCTCTACATGTATTACTATGTTTATTTACTGTCGAACTACTCAAAATAAAAAATTAACTTTTTATTCTTATCTCTCTCTCCTTTTTCTTACACCATTAAAAGTTCTTTAAAAACAAATTCAGAACGAGTAGTTAAATTTAAATTGAAAGTGCAAATCTGAATTTGTTTGTTGTGCAAGCAAATCAAATTTTTTTTTTCAGAAGGCTGTTTTATCCTAGAGGCGGCGGTGCAAGCACGAACTGGTTTGCACCACCGACTAGATCGCCGAATCGTCTTCAAGAAAACGACCTAGTCCGCGACTCAGCCATTGTTTCCCAACAATGACGGACTCTGATCTTGCCATAATGCACCTTTTTCAGTACCCGGACCGTATCACTATACTGTTAATAGCATAATTTAATTAACGTTTTCGTTCACAACCCAGCGACATTACTGCATTAGAGTACAGAGCTTCAAACTATAACTTTGATAAATACAACGTTGGCTTCAACGTAAATATCATCAGCCTCAGCTACAAAACCAGAGGCCACACATTGAAAATCAAAGTGAACGGCTCATGAATCTCCATAACGCGTAACCCTAACTCTTTCTTATCCACTCATAACACACATGTCAAGATGATAATGGACACAATGATCCTGCACAAATCCACCACACATCTATTCAGATTTCAGTGTCCCACATTCTGCATCAGCCTGTACCATAATATCACCTCCAATTCATTAGGAAACACACAGAAGAAGTTGCACCAGCACACCTCTAGAACAACCACACTTGGAACAAAAGAAATGACCACTCAAGCTCTTCTGTCATCAATGGAGGCAGGAAGACAGCTTTTAGGAGGACGGCCCCTTACCGGTGGTACTGTTTCTAGGTCGTTTGGTACTTCCCGACGAGCTTCCTTTGTCGTTAAAGCTGCTTCCACTCCTCCTGTTAAGGTATCAAAATCTCCCAGCTGGAACTTTAGGGTAGAGCTAAAAGTATCATCATTTACATTTTACAATACCACAATCGGATGCTAAAAAATAGTTTTTATGGGTCATTAGCACCATAGACAGTTGTAGTGATAGGAACACAATCTTTTACATTTCTTAATGACATGAAGCAAATCAATTCCTCTATCTCTATTTTTCATGTTCTCATGTGCCTAGTTTAATCTCGGCTATAAATCACAAGATCAAGATATTGATTGGGTCTCACCGTTCTATTAGAATAACCAAGTGATATCAAAAGGAAAGGTTGAGAACAAATTGAAACACGGGGACAAGTAAAGTGAGAGAAGAGGAATTGAACGTGCATGTGGTGGCACTAGCGGAGCTTCGTATCGACAAGCTGGGTGAAACACCTAGGTGAAAAGCTTTTATAGAAAATGAAATTCTATTTGAGAATGAAGCATAGATTGCTAAAGCTTTTCAATTATCAATATAAGGGAATGTGCATCTGCTTTTAGTTTCACCCTAGCCGAGCCCAATGCTAGCTTGGTATTAGAGTGTAAAAGATGGTGTCCTTGATACTGTACAAAATTTATGATCGGTGAGTAACCCATTATTGATGCATAAGCTAATGAAAACATTATTAATTGTCATCAGCAAGGAGCAAACAGGCAGCTTTGGTTTGCATCTAAACAATCGCTCTCATATTTAGACGGAAGGTAACTTGCTAATTCTAGGTCTAAATTTATATTAATATAATTGATAATTTCTATGGAGGCCAATTCTAGTTTTTTAAAATAGTTCCTTTATGCCAAGGGAATGGTCCTAGATATTTTGATCTATGAACTAAAGTATCACTACTGTACTAGTGTTTAAATACCATGAATCACCTAGTCTCTCTTGATTTATTTAACCTTAGAAAATGTTTAATACTAAATTGTTACCCTTTGTGTTAAAGTCTTTTTCCAACTCTAAAAATTGATAAATTTCAATCAAATCATCGTATACTCGCAACTTTTTAACGAAAAAACACGGAGGTCTCCAAACAGAAATGTACATGTCATGTGTGTTTTTGGAATACAATCAATTTAGCAAATGAAGTTATCACAACCTTCACTCTAACTTCTAGGACTACAAACAGACCAATAAGTTACTTTAGTATGAATGTTTTGTAGTCAAAAAGAGGAAAAATAATGCATGATGAAGCATAGTTAATTTAGTGAAATATACGTACAAATGCACTTTTCCATGTATACTAGTTTATTATATATTCTGTTGACTTTTGAGTGGATGTTGGTTTATGAATATAACAAATCTTGAAGGACTGATTGGTATCTTCTTATAAATACAGCTTGCCAGGTGATTTTGGATTCGACCCATTGGGACTTTCGGACCCAGAAGGGACCGGAGGGTTCATCGAGCCAAAATGGCTAGCATACGGTGAAGTCATCAACGGTCGGTTCGCGATGCTTGGGGCTGCGGGTGCCATTGCACCCGAAATCTTTGGAAAGCTGGGTCTGATCCCTGCAGAAACAGCCCTTCCATGGTTCCAAACTGGGGTCATCCCACCTGCAGGCACCTACAGCTACTGGGCCGACCCGTTCACTCTATTCGTGCTCGAAATGGCGCTCATGGGCTTTGCGGAGCACAGAAGATTTCAGGATTGGGCCAAGCCCGGGTCTATGGGCAAGCAGTACTTTTTAGGCTTTGAGAAGTTTCTCGGCGGGTCGGGCGATCCAGCATACCCCGGCGGGCCAATCTTCAACCCGTTGGGCTTTGGTAAAACTGAAAAGGCTATGAAGGAGTTGAAGCTCAAGGAGATTAAGAATGGGAGGCTGGCTATGTTGGCCATTTTGGGCTATTTCATTCAAGGATTGGTGACTGGTGTAGGACCATATCAGAACCTTCTGGATCATCTGGCTGACCCAGTTAACAATAACGTCTTGACTAGCCTCAAGTTCCACTAGAGTCTAGAGAGAGTGAGTGATATAGGAGGCTGGGGATCTGTAACAAGCTTGTGATGTGTGTTATGATGCCTTGTAATTTATGTGCTATAACATTTTATATGGTTTGATGTATGTATTATTGAACACATTGCCTCATGTCTACTATGCTACCTGAACGGTGCATCCTTTTGGATGAACTAATTCTTTAAATCATACTTCTGTTTGCTAGCAATGCTGTTTGAATTTAAAATCAGTATTAAGATATATTCCAAAATGCTAATTTATCCGAAATTAAATTTGTCAGACAGTGCGATCCACATGATTTGCTTGTTTTTCCTGATTTCAACCGTCGGTTGCTATGCAATTACAGTGATTCCCCCATCAATTGACCTATTTCAGCTAATTCGCATAATTTGACCGACGCTACTTCGGTTAGTGTAGCATTACTCAAATATAGTAGAAGAGAAGTAATTGAATGACAAAACTTTTACCGATTTTTGCTTATTACGACAATTTCTGTTGTAGAATTTAAGTTACTTTTTAAACCAGGAAGATTTTAAAAAGTGAACTGAAATTTGTGGCTTCTACCATTCTGCCTTGGTGTTATTTTATTTTTTAAATGTCCTATATACAAATCACATAAAGTGACACTCACGTATGAGTATAAGGGTACTTCTCTCTTACATGAACTCTTCTTTTTCCCTCTCCATTCAACCTTTCATTGTTTCCCTTTTTCTTTGGTATATTTTTGTTAAACACATCCAGAAAAGCAAAGGATTTATGAACTTTTAAGAGAAATTAAGTTATGTCTGTCTGTTTCAATTTATTTCATATACAATCCTTGATTCTAGGTCTTTTTGCGGATCTTGATAGATCTTTTGAATTGCGCCACACATGTAGTCTTTGCTTTTGTTAATTGTATGGATTAAGCAAATCACATCATCTTAGTGTTTTGCTTAATCAAGTGAACTATTCTGATAGTGGAGCGTCATACCATGTTACTATTAACTTGAGTGACGTCGTAGTGATACTTCTTATTTCGAAATAGATGATGTTGTGATTAAGGATGACAGGGTCTATCAATTTCAAACATCTGCCCTGATAGAGTTGAATGATATTGCCTAACAGTAATTATGTAATTTGATTAAGAATATAAATATAATTAACTCTCACAAAGAATCTTTTTCTTAATAAAAGCACATTTTTATTTCTAATTCTATTGTATAATCCTATATAATATTATGAATGTTACTTATTTGTGATTCTTCATACGCGATGAGTTTATGGTTTTAGTCTTCAAAACGATAAAGGAACATGTAATGATCCATAATTTCTCACCGTGAACAGGAATATTTGGTTTATATGAATTATTCAAGTAAGGAGAAGTCGAACATAAATAATCAAGACCTATACGATAGATAGTAATGATAAATTTATTGCAAAAGTTTATTCTTTTTATAAAAAATGAGAAATTTGGATTTTAGTTATAAAAGCAACGGAAATGTTCTTTTCGACAAAATTAATATTTTCGATATTAAATGATTCGAAATTAGATATGTACGCTTATTTACCCATCCGAGGAAGAATATGAAACCAAATGATTTTTAAGGATTTTTTTTTTTTTTTTTTGATGACATAATATCAACTATTATAGATAATAAATCCTATCGATTAAAATAAGTTTAAAGGATTCAATAACAATATAAAATATCAATTGACCTATTTATTAATATGAACTAATAGTATTTTTATTTATAAACTTTATTTATAGATATATGAATATTAAATGAGCAGCGAAAATATGACCAAAAATTGGATTTGGAATTATCAACGGTTTACTTAAAAAAAGTTTTACAGCGTTTGAGCTATATGTAACTCACATATATACATATGCACATACCTATACACAGCATATAAAAAGATACATAAGAAGTCACCATGTAAAAATATATTTACATAAAGTAAAAAGTCAATATATCCAATGTGTGAAAAAAAAAAGTTGCACCAAAACTCTCCATCACTCTCACAAAAACATGGAGAAAGGAGTGGGCATTGATAGTACAAGCACATAAAGAGAGAAGTGGGCAAGTCGTGTGTGCAGAAGAAAGGGGAAAGGAGAGGCATTTTATTCACTTCAACCCGGGATATTTTTATCTCAACTTTTCAATAAATATATGTACGCTTACTTCACATTTCTTCTCTGGGTTCTAGGCTTTCTTCATCTACTCCGTTCTCTTCATTAATGGATTTCACCACCTTGTAAAAAATTCCAAAGTCAAGTGGAAAGTCTGTAGAAATAAATAGTAAAATGTAGAGAGAGATACCACATTCACTTGGAATCAAAGCTAAGCAAGCTCCTCCTCTACCACTCAAAACCCATGTCTACCACCTCCTTTACCAAGATTTGGTCAAGACCTAACACAAATACAGAGAGGGGAGAAAGACCAAAGAGCTTCGGTGCAAAAATAATGGACTTACAATTAATTTGAGAACATTCAAAACTTAGTAAAAATGAAAGTGAGAATGCACTTTCATCTTCCAAAATTTCTATATGATTTCTGATATGCAAGTATACTTGATTGATTAACATAGTTTGGATGCTAAAATGACAGGTTATTGGATGATTGTTAGTTAATAATATGCTAACTAGATATAAAAATAATTCATGAAAGTGCATTATATATGTGTATATGTATATGTACGTATGTGTGTGTGTGTGTCTATATATATATATATATATATATATATATATATATATATATATATATATATATATTACTGTTAAACTTTTTGAAATTGGTTTAAATTGTCTATAAATGAGTATAAACATTAAAAAGTTATCCTGACAAAGTTTGGAGTACGCAAAAATAAGTCAAATTTAGCGCATCACATTTTGGCGACTTGTAGTTTCACAATCCGAAAAGTCAAATGGATGTATATAATGAAATATAAATCAGAACCCATTGAAATAGAAATTTTCTAGGCCCTTATAACCATTGTTTTCATATGAATGTGAAAAAAAAATCAGGATTTCATTAGTAAATCTTGAGACATGAGCAAAAAATGTTTTCAAGACTATTGTGTTTCGGTATTGCTAAAATATGGTTTTTAGCCTGATATTTTTAATCTTTGGAAAGTATGAAAAATTCAGCAAATATGCTAAAATGTTTTAAAGGGGATTTGAGTAATAAAAATGGACATATATGAAATGAAATTAGTGTTAATTTGTAACGCTTAAAAATCACCATTTACCAATGGTTTAGCAAAAGTTTTTTCCTACTTGTAAATAAATAGTTTTAAAATTGGGATTTCTTTCTAGACCTAGAAGAGTTTTAAAAAAGATTAAAAACATTTTAACGGAATATTAGAAGTTTCTAGAATCCTTAAAAAAATGATCAAAGGAATTAATTTCTAAACAATATTCAAGAACAAGATTAAGTGAATGAGAAATTATCTCCAATATGAAATTCACTAATAAAAAATAAGTATGCGGAAACGAAAAGTACATTAGTTTCATTTGTGAATGTTATTGATGGAATTTAATAGATTGAAAGGAAGAACTAGATGTTCTAAACGTATTTAGATTCAATCAAATAACTTGACCAACTTATGTATGATAAAGAAATAGTCTCTAGGCTGAACCTTGGACAATCAGTGTTTCGCTCTACTATCCAAACTAGCCCATCAGTGAAAATAGTTACCTCGATTTATTCGGGATATATTCCTTTAAGTAAATGAAAGATATTTGGAGATTCTAAAAAGATAATCAGGTTTTGAAATAGGATCGATAACATTATAATAAGCTCTATACTGAATTGCAAGGATGGAACTCTGTGTGAATTAAAGACGCGATTTCGCGGTTATTCGACAAATAATACAGGTTGAATACATAGTTAGTATTGGGAATGTTTTGTTATAACACTTTGGATCATGTTACCCAATACTAACTGGTTGGGTTTAACATAAACAATGCCTTAATAACAACTTTTTGACACAACAAATATATGTTTTGAACTGTAAAATCTTCATTAAAGACTTGGTTACCAACAATAGTACATGGAAAGGTATTCCTAAAAAAAAACAGAGTGGAAGAATTATAAATGGTGTAAAAGATATATCAAAATAAAAGAATTAAGTAGAAGAGGCTCAACAATATTATGTACACATATGTATATCTTTTATTGATATTGATTTTGAGAAAGAGGGAACATATCTAGATAATCCAACCACTTCAATACAAATCATACACATGCCGAAGGAAAGATAGCTTAAAGACATAAGTTAGGAGATGTGGACCTAGGAGTGGAAATACCGCTTATTGATGATCTCTGGTTTCATTCTATAATAGATTAAAGAAGCACTGCTCCCTTCACTCTGAGATCTTCATCTTTGCAAGGACCACTTGCTACTGATCCCATATGATATAGTTTAACGAATAACTATGATTTGTCCTGTTCCTATATAACTTGTATGGATGAGTGCTAAACATATGGTATTTCTACCATTACGTACAATTGTTTTACCAAGACAGATCTGTTAGTGGTGTACCAGGTAACCCTTCTTATGCTTACACTTTTCCGTGAAGCTTATGAACTCATAAATTGTAATTTTGTGCAAATCAATTAGTGTGTCATGGGAAGGACAATGTGTTGTTCTAATTGGACTTGATGTGTAAAGAACCACATTTCTTATTACTAAAGACGACACTTGATATAATTTGGTATTCGTGTGTCGATCGTTTAGTAATAACAAAAGCATATTTTTAGGGGAAAAAAGAAGAATAGGATCTCACAAAACGTGTCGAATAACATATAATATAAATATGTATTTACAGAAAGAAAGAAACTTTTACCACATAAACATTAGAATACACTAAAGTAATTTTAGCCTTGGACACTAATAAAACTCGTCCTTACAAATGCTGAAGACTGAATACAACATAAAAATGAAATAAGAAACTAAAAGACGGAAGTACATCCAAGGCTTCCAGCTCCTATCCAAAGCTCCGAATAATCTATGCTAACCTAACAAAATGCTTGGTCTAACCGAAGCATTATCACAAAATAACACCCTTGTCAGTTAGACAAACCAGTGAGATAAATCCAAGTAATAGGAAACTATATCTCTTTTAACCAATAAAAACTTTTGAAATAAATGATACCTTTTAAGACCATGCCCTACATTACTCATAAACACAGATAGGTTTTCACCTTACAATAACCAAAACTCTTTCTAGAAAATCCAAAGATATTATAATAGTAATGCTTGTTAGCCAAAATATGGCTAACACCCCAAAACGGTGTACTCCTGTGTATTCCTTTTATTTCAAAAAGGTTAGCCCTGGCTAAGATACCATTTCCATGGAAGATTTTATCAAGTGCTTTCGATAACTGTTCTTGTAGAAAACAAGATATAATGATCAGATCTATAGAATAGGGTTCGAAAGATCATATTAATAAGCTTTTATTCTCTGATGTGTTTTTGCAGATGATTCCCTATTGGTTTCAGAGTTTGCCTTTCGGTCAAACCACACAAGCCCTTTGTATGGGGTTCTAGATTCTTAACATTACTGTGATAAATTACCAAGTAGATAACTTAAATGTGGTTTTGGTTTTGTTGACGAATGGTCTCTCGGATCTTCACAAAAGGGGTTTAGAGTTCTCACTAGTTAGGATCATTTTAGGGAACTATCGTTTAATTATAGGTTTATATGGTTTTGGATATATCAGTCCCAAACCAGATGCAATTAGCTTATTCCAATACTTAAGACCTTTTGGATTCTCCGGAAAGTGATTTGGTTGAATTATGGTCTTTCGAATATTTTCAATGTTGAACTTGCATAGTTATAGGATAATAATAATATAATAATTAAGAAATTACCATTTTTTTACCTTAATTATTTATGATGCTATGGACTTTTCCATTAATTGATTTCAAAATTAGGGCTTACAACTCTGACATAAAATTGAGAATGAGAAATCTCCTTTTGATTTTGAACCCTTAGGGTTGTAGTTATAGGTGTGGGTCGGTCCTTTCTTTATCATATAGGCTTTGTCTTGGCTCTTCTGCGGATGCACATATGGAGGTTTAGTGAAGGCGAACTCCACTACACCTTAGAAGAGTAACTATAGTTCCACTTTAGGCTTTCCCGGAGGTACTCTTTCAAATGCTTTGGCTATTTGCAGGAGGAATGAACTTGTATGAGCTCCGGCTTTTGACGCTGCTCATGGCATCATTTTATATTGTGTACGAGAACTTCTTGCGATGCTTATCTAATGAAGGCTAAAAAAATTCGGCATACTTCCTTTGGGCTGACGATATTTCTTGTTCTTCTTCTTCTTAATGTTTGGCTATTGCAAATTTTGGTGTTAACAGTTAGCCCCCTAGTATAAAGAAGCTTTTGTTCTTTAGGACAAAATCATGTGGACCCTGTACATCATATCTGTAACTTTTCATTAAACAGGTTTTGGTGTTAGTTTTGTATAACCCAAAATAGTGATGCAAGGGGAAGCACAAGCTTCTTTATGAATAGAGCTTGAATACAAACTTTAAACTATGAATTTTTATAAGCATGATTATGCATAATGTGCAGACTCAAACATGTATTTATGTGGAATTCTATGGTTTTAAGGTTTAATATTTTCTAATAACATCGAATGGGGGAAACAGTGTTCTTATTTAAGCATCATTTATTAAGAACTTATTCTTATTCTTGGAAGTGGGAGACTTGAGTATTTTCAATAGAAAATTGGGGGTTCACTTTTGACAAGCATATGTGTTAAAGTAAAGTAATATGAGTTGCATAATGTTTGATGTTTCATTTATGATATGCTAAACATCATTTTGACCAAAATTTAGAGTAATGAATGTTAGGGGCAAATATGTCATGAGTTTAGAAAGCTTCCCCATACGAGCTGTTGTAAGATCATAACCCTCGTTAGGAGGCTTTGAATAGGAGGTATGAAGCATCAACCTAGGTACAAACTTAAACATCTTTATCTTGAAAACATAGTGGCATATCCGAACCCCATATGCAATCGTGACAAAAATAAATTTAGACATTCTCCTTTTAGATATGAGTATAGAAAATTCATAACTAAACTTGATTGCTAAAATAATGCAAAACCAAAGGTTTGCTTTCTGAAAGTATTTGTAGGTCTAAAAAACCTATTTGAAAAAGCAAGGAATTGACTTTACACTTGGTAAAGATAGAAAACTCAAAATCTTTATCTGAAAATAGTAAATATCCAAGACTCATACTTGGCAAAATAGAAATTACAAATCATATGGAAACCCTAAGACTTACACTCGGGCGAGTAGAAATCAGAAATCACATAGAAACCCAGAGACTCATACTCGGATAAATAGAAACCTGGAATCATGTAGAAACCCCGAGACTGACACTCAGGTAAGTAGAAATCAGAAATCAACATCTGAAAATAATAGAATCCCCGAGACTCATACTGGGTAAATATAAATAGGAATCTTGTAGAAACCTCAAGACTCATGCTCGCGTAAATAGAAATCTGAAATCATGTAGAAACTCTGAGACTCACACTAGGGTAAGTAGAAATTAGAAATCAACATCTGAAGATAATAGAATCCTCAAGACTCATACTCGGGTAAATAGAATAGGAATCCTGTACATGTGAGCCGAGACTCATGCTCGGGTAAATAGAAACCTGAAATCATGTAGAAACCCCGAGACTCATACTCGGGTAAGTATAAATCATAAATCATATAGAAACCCCAAGACTCATGCTTGGGTAAGTAGAAATCAGAAATCAATTCTGAAAATAATAGAACCCCCGAGACTCAAACTCAGGTAAATAGAAATAGGACTCCCGAGACTCATGCTCGGGTAAATAGAAATCAGAAATCCACACATGAAATTAGTAGGAACTTCGAGGCTCATACTCGAGTAAATGGAAATCATAAATCCTCATAGAAATCCTGATACTCACACACAGGTAAGTAGAAAATCAGCAATTCATATAGAACACCAAGACTCACACTTGGGTAGATAGAAATCAGAAATCCATATCTGGAACTAGTAGAAACCCCGAGACTCACTCTCAAGTAAATAGAAATAGGAATCACGAGACCCATGCTCAGGTAAATGGAAATCAGAAATCCTCATCTGATCAAGTTATATCTCAATTTGAAGTTACCATTAAATGCCATGGTTACATAAAATGCCTTAGTGAAGGTATAGAAGAATTATCGAATACTATTAAAAAATCGTCCAATAGAGGCATCAAGAATTATCCAAAAACCAACTATGTGAATCAATGTTTGAAAAACCCAAACATCATTAAAAGTGATCAAGCAATCATGAATTATGTGTGGGTTTCTCGGAGGTCCATTCAGAGAAACACGTAGACGAAAGAGTCTTTAATATCCCGAGAAGTGACTTTTCAGATGTATATATAGAGGACTGCTTTCAGAATAAATTAGTCCTATCTTGAGTTAATTAGTCATTCGGCAGGAAGTTCTATTCAATTTTCTAGCCATTGGGTATCTACCATCTAGCGTTATTCCTAACCCATGGGATATGTAGATGCATGAACACTGAAAGCGATATTGATCCCTTTATGGGAAGATGCATATGTTATAATAACTAGCCCTACTTAGGCGGTGACTCTACTAGTTGGAGATAAAGCATTAACCCTACTAAAGGCGAATCCTTTGCAGAAGATGAAGGTATTGTAGCCATACCCCAAAGGCGACTCCTTTGCAGGAGATGAAGGTATTGTAGCCCTACCCCAAAAGCGACTCCATTGTAGAAGGTGTAGCTTCTCTTCTTGCGGTGACTCTACTAGTTGGAGATAAAGCATTAACCCTACTAAAGTCGAATCCTTTGCAGAAGATGAAGGTATTGTAGCCATACCCCAAAGGCGACTCCTTTGCAGGAGATGAAGGTATTGTAGCCCTACCCCAAAAGCGACTCCATTGTAGAAGGTGTAGCTTCTCTTCTTGGAAGCTTTATTTGGCGCTCTTCTTCTTGAGACTTTGTTCGTTGTTGCTTCTTTTCTTGGAAGCTTTAATTGATGTTGCTTCTCCTCTAGGAAGCTTTGTTTGTTGGTGCTTCTCTCCTTGGAAGCTTTGTTTGTTGATGCTTCGCTCCCTGGAAGTTTTTTTGTGCCTTTTCTTCTAAAGGCTTTATTGATTTGTCCTTCCCTCTGTAGGGTTTGTTGATTTGCTCCTTCTTCCAAAGGTTTTACTAGTTGTATGTTCCACAGCTTTCGTAGAAGCATTTGTACATGTTAGTATAACATGTTTGATAATGATAGTTTATGAAATTTTAAGATAAAGGAGACAAGATTTTGAGCAATCTCATTTAAGCCGGGTGATGATTGGCATTTAATTGTTTATTTGTTGCGTATTCCTTTGGGCTGCTTCCATCAAAGCTTTCCATTGATTGATAACTTTTGTTGTGCGTTTAGTCATGCATTGTGTTCTTAAGTGCTCCCATTTGAGCTTTCGTTCTCTTCTGCGGGACCAAACATAAGCAAAAGGTGCTCCCTTTAGGCTTTTGTTGTATGCATAAGCCTGAACAGGGTTTGGTTTTTACCTGTAATAGCACTTGAACTTACATTAATATTTATTTAATCATAAGCAAAAAGACAAAGTTAAATGACTAATAAAAGTAATCATTTATGGTAGGAAACTTATTGTTAAGTTCTCATTTCCCATGTTGCGTTGCCTCTGGCTAGCTTTCCCACTGGTCTTACATCAAACTTCTTAGTTAGGCTTTCTTTTCTTTTCAGCTTGGTGTATCTTTATCAAATCACGACATTGACTGGTTTTGTGTCTTTCAGTCTTGTGATAGGAACAATAATCCTTTTCTTTGCACATCTTTAAAGAGCTTTCTGCGAGGGAATAGGAATCAAGGCTTTTGTATCCTGTTTTTGCTTCAAATTTTTCCTCGCATTAAGTATTTTTTCCATATAATGAATTCACCGGCTCTCGAATACAAATCATTCAAGCTTTCACATTCATTTAAGATAAGCTCTTTCCAAAAGGAGAATGGCATAAACAACCCCGATTGCACAACTCTTAGCTTCTCTCTATCTATTGCCCCTTTCACTTTGAGCGAATTGTTGTGAAACCTCGTTAGATAGTAGTTGAGCGATTCCTCTGGTCTTTGTTTGATTCTAGCTAAATCATAAATGATAATTACCGAGTCTTTTTGCATATGGAATTGTGTGCTAAATGTGGTGGACAATTGTTTCCACGTTATGATGACCGGGCCATGATAATGCTTGCACCATTTTAGAGCTCTTCCACAAAGAGTTGCCAGAAAAACCTTGCATCGAAGGGCTTCAGAAGCGTCATACGTATCCATGTAATTCTAGAAAATGGCAAGGTGTTCTTCAGGGTCTATAGTCCCATCATATGCTAGTTTATTCCCTTTTATTTCAGATGGAACCTTTACCATCATTATTTCTTTGGAGAAGAGGATTCCCTGCAACTTTCTATCTTCTATCCATGTTAGGCTTTCGTTTACTTCTGAACTAACCACCTCTTCTGATGCTTGGTTGTTTCTCTATGAAACTGGACTGCTCTATAGGTTTAATGAAGACTCAATTTGGTTATAAAGCTCTCGAGCTGCTATCATTTTTGATTCCGCATCACAAGGTTCCACTTCAAGAGACCTTCGAATTAAGTCGTCTTCAATGAATTCTCTAGTTGGATCAATTTGCATGGACAAGTGTAGTATTTCCAATTCATTACTTGCTCTTTTCGTTAAGGTTGAAGGCCCTCTAGTTTCTAGTTTGGCCAAGTTGATGCTGATTTCTGGAATGGATGATGTGTTGGATCCCTCTCTTCCATTCCTTCTAGATTGAATCAACGTTTAATTGATTTTTACAGTATTTTATTATGAAGAGAAATAAGGACGGAAGGTTTAAGATAAGGGTGAATGCAGAAGAAATAAGGGTTAACCACAAGGACAAAGTATAGGAAATAAGGTTGGAGGTCCTAGGTTATTCTACTCTTCACCTAGCTTAGATCAATAATGTTGAATTAGCTATCCAGTGCTCAAAAGCTCCTTATCGAGACTCTTTATCTATAATCTTGCTTCTTCAAAACTTAGTCAAACCCAAGACAGAACAACACAGCTAAAAATGTGGCAAGGTTAGACATGAGATCGGAGGTTCAAGCCCTCCTTCTAGCGCCAAAATGTTAATGATATTTTTCGTCAACACCGGAAATAAGGGTATGGACGTGGGCCTAAGGCAACTTATGGATCATTTAGTTCCTACATGCTTAGGTCAGTTCACCATTTCCTAAATATCAAGGTCTTAAGCCCGAAGATTAGTTACTCTTCCTTCAAGAGGTGAGTATCACGCTTGCGAGACTTAAGGACCAATAGTTACCTTAGGATAAAGTTTCCCTAATCGCAAAGCAAGTTAGAAAGCTAAACGGCCTGTAAAAGGGTATTCTGGTAATTCAGACGCATAATAGAGTGCAATAAGAAACATATCAGTAGACAACATAATGTGCAAAAATAAGAAGAACACAACAATTTATTGTGCTTCGGTTCTGATTGTACCTACGTCCACTTTAAGGGCTTTGATGATTTTATTCATGGTGATGGTTACAAGGAGAATCCCCAAATTGATTTACAAATTAGGGTTTGAGCTTTCTCAAATGAGTACAGAATTTTAGAATGAGGAAAAGTTCTCCATAAATATGACCCCTGGGTCTTATTTATAGTCAAATCGGGCTCCTCTTGTTTTCAACCCAGCAGAAACCCCATTTCGGATGCAGTAACGTGGTCTCGGCCGCTTTTGCAACTGTCGGTTCCGGAAATATCGTTTCGGCCGCTTTTTCTCTACTGGCTTTGTTATCAGGTTTACCTTGCTTTCAGAGTGTCTGTCTCGGCTTTAGGAGATGATGCTTTCTATATGTATTGATATCAAGTTCATTGATGCAGATAACTTCAGGAGCTTCTTCTGATTTTCAACGATAGGCTTTCGGCTTCGGGACCATTGGGTTTGGTCTGCTTCCACACTTCTTGGTTTCAGTGTTGAAGCTTTGTATGTGCTTGGGTGCTGGTTTAATTACCTCCTTTCCCTTGCTCTCAGCTTTCGGTGCTGAACCGAGATGGCTTCGGTGACAGTGTATGTTCAGTATTGGCTTAGTCGCCTTCGTTTCTCCATTTATATGTCTTTATCTTCGATCACTATCGTCTTTCTCCACCCGATTCTTCCTTCAATACTTGTTCTAGCAAGTGTATGTTTTGTCCATTGGTAATGGTATCAGAACTGTTAATACTGATATCCCATTTTTTCACCCTGTTTCTTTTGCTTCTAGCCCTTTACTTTCTCTGATGGATCTGGTTTTAGATTCGTTCCTTTGCCTTGAATATTCAGTGTCGATGTCGATACCAAGCATATAGGTATCGATATTTCTTTTCTCTCTCCCATCTTAACTTTGTGCTTTTCTTTCTTGATTCCAAGTCTTAGAGTTGAATCGTGTACTTTCGGGATCAAAACCAGATTGTTTACTCTTGGTTGCTCCTTGCTTTTTCGCTGCGTTCGATGTTGTCTTGCTTCCATCTTATTTGGATAATATACTTCCAGCAATCATACATTATCTGCTTTCGGTACAAGAAAGGATACTTTCGGTACAAGAAAGGATACTTTCGGATTTGCCTCTTTGTTGATGGCCTTCGGCATTGATCTGCCGCTATCTCCTTTCGTATGGTACCAAGTCTTCGCTTCCTATGTTGGTGCCGATAGCACTCTGACTAAGTCATTTTCCCCTTACTTTCAGTATCAGCTGTCTCGGTGGTCTGATGTAGATTATGTGCTTTCGAAACATCCTTTCGGTGCTAGTCTTACTTCTTGATCTAATTTTCCTTTTGATGTTGGTTTTCTGGATGTCGCTTTCTTAAGTTTGCCTTCTTGTTCTGCTGTCGATACCAAGGTAAATCGTTCATTGGTATCGGTGCCAGGACTCTTTCTTCTTCTTCACTCTTTCGGGACTCATTGATAGGTTTACTCCTTTCTGAGCACTTTGCTATCTTGGCCTAGGTGTCATCACCAAAATAATAGTGCATTATATGCCAGTGCCGACACCATGTTTTTCCTCTTTCTTCATTGTTGTTTCTTCCTCTTTTCTTCTGTTATCAGTGTTAGAACGATACTCTTGAGCTTCCGGTATTGTCCTTGACTCCCTGAACCTTTCGCTGCCAGTATCAACTCTTTGATTTCTTGCTCTTCGCACTGGTTCCGCAACTTTATGAGCTTTTCCCACTTAGTTCTGACTTCACTACCCGAAACCCTTTTTCTTGTTCTTCAGCTTCTTTATATTTGGCTAGTGCAAATTTTGGTGTTAAAAGTTGATGTAAACTACGTATAAATATATATATATATATATATATATATATATATATATATATATATATGCATGAACTTACACAACTTTTCCCTTTTTCAATATTTGACATATTTCTTATTAGTTTCAAATAATGCCTTTTAATTTTAAAAGAGAAAAAAAAACATATTTACAATAACTAAGTTTAAACCCCAACAAAATTGAACACAAACATGTTTATATCTTTTTAATAAAAATTACATAATTTGTCATTTAACACTGAAACTAGAGAACTACATGATAACAGTGTTTTATGAGACTGATTTCTAGATCTACAGTGTTTTGCAACAGCCACAATATATTTTCAAGCACAATTGTAGGAAATATGTACAAACAATTAAGCAAGCCTACAAACAATATTATTCAAAACCACAAATCTATACTTTTAGGTTTTTGACAAGATTCATAAGCAGATCTGATAGGCATCATTTCAAATTTTACAATATTATAAACTGGTATGATACATGTGAGCCATAGACTTAAGGTTTAATACAAACGAGATAAATAAGATATTGTAACTTTATATATAAATTACTCATTCACCAGAAAGCATCCAAATATGAAATCTGAATAATCTTTTAGGCCTGCAATCCCTAAATTCTTACAGATCAACGGTTATTCTAAAAAGGAAACACTTTCAGATTTGCAGATTTGCAAGAAAATATGAAAAGAGGGGAGAATCTGATAAAGAATAGATTAGGCGTCAATTCATACCCTTTCCCGTTTGAATCTGATAATCTTTCAAATGTATAAGATTTATGCTTGATTGATTGTATATGAACTTATTTTTAATTCAGAAATTGAATGAAAGAGAAAGGGAAATGGCAAAGTTTCGCTGTTGCTTATAGATTTGTGCGGAAAATAACGAGGACTTACCTCTTTATTTATAGTAGTGGATTTGGCCATGATCTGTTAGATTTGATTAAATAAACATGCGTCCGTTTATATAATATTATATATAAAACTAAACCATCTTAACCTAGCCGTCACCGGGCTGTGATTGCCCGAAGCTGTCGACCGCTCCCCCAAAGGTGTCGATCGCCCTTCGGCTAATTCACCCAGTGAGGGATGGTATAAATAATAAGATATATTATATTTATTCTGTTTATTTATTTCCATCCATTTTTTGTATTTTGTCCGTAACTTTTTCATATGGACTCCGTTCGCGAAATTTCAAACATGAAAGTTGACCAGAATTCCGAAACGAACACAATAGTTAAAGTTTCATGGTCAAATCTCATCATTTGCAGAAATTCCTATTTTTGAAATCTAATTACATAACTAATTTATTGTCAAAATTTCAGGTTGTTATATTTCGTGATGCGAATTTTGCATCCCTCGGGATACAAAATTCTGACTGATGCATGAAAACTTCATCTATAAATATCCCCTTGCTTGACATTCAAGGGGGTTGGCTTGACTTGGTATTTCCACACTTTGGGCATACGGGATTGCTCTCTTTGAAGCTCATTAATGGCTTCAATAGTGATTCTTATGGCTTTGGACTTCATCTTGAACTTGTAATTTTCACATAGAAGTTTTCCTGTAACTTATTCGCATTTACTTGGACATTTGGCTTGTTTTTTGATATATTTGGATATTCTTGGACATTGGAGCTTTTCATTAGCCACTAGTATTAATACTAACACATTTGACATAATGAATAAGAAGAAGAGCATTTTGATCAAAGTTTGGAATTAACAAAATATTTCTTATTCTATTGTACAACTTTGTAACAAAATCTCAGATAAATATTATAATCGATAAAATTATGATGAATGATTACTATAAAATAGACTTAGACTTTAGTGCTGAATCATTATAAAAGTTGTGCGTCCCTTTACATTTCTTATACTTTGGCTGTTTTTTATATTCGGCGGCAGGGGCAGATCTACACAGTGGCCAACAAGGGCCACTACCCCACTTGGAAAGCTGCAAGTGCGGCAAAATTTTATGGATTTTGGTTGATTGTCCTTGGTGAGAGGACCAGAAATGCCCAATCTGGGCTTCAAACAAGCCAACATTTGTTTTTCAAGTCAGCGTATGCCAAGTCAGTCTCAGTGTTATGGTTGATTTGCAATGAAGGAAATATGTTGGTGGTATATATATAGTAGGATTCAAATTTTTTTGATGGTGTGGGACAAATTTTTGCCCTACCTAAAAAGAAAAGCTATATCCTCCTCCGTCCGGGGGTTGACGTGCGTGAGTGTTCAACTTTCCATGTCAATAACCTCCGGTGCAAAAGCATCAGTTTTCGGTATTAATAGGTAACAAAATTGTCATTCTTATAGCTTGTATTAAACATAATTTTTTGTCTACTAGTGTAGTTTGTAGTCACGTGAACATTACATACGACTTCTGCTATTACATGTGCTGTACATGCCAATATTATACCAAACCTCACACGCCATCTTCTGCTATTATGTGTAGTGTCATGAAATTGCTAGTTGTAGTGATGTTTGAATCTTTCAACAATAGATGGCGTGTGTTATTTGTGCGTGTGGCAGGTTTATAGCTTGCGAGCTAAACTATACCACGTGACATCGATGACATAATACATACACATTCAATTGGTGTTGAATTTGTGCAAGTCATCAAGTTCTCTTTTACAAATCTTAGATGTTGGTAATGACTATATTGCCACTATTTTAATATTGACTTCTATAATATCTTAAGGTAATTCATTGTAAATGTATATGGCTTCAAAGGCGAATAGAAAGCAGTTTAACAAGTTAGTGTTACCAACATATGATACATAGAGAATGGTAGTTTGATCTTATTTTTTTTTATATCCAACTTCCCTTAGACAAATAATAGTAAATAACTGGGAGTCCCTTTAATTTTTTTTCTTTTTTAATTAAAATTGAAGCCACATTATCAATCACCGAAAGATTCAACCATGCACACGCATCGTCGTTCAGCATTTCCCACAAAGAAAGCCTAAATTTGACAGTCCGCTCAAACTTCCGTATCTCTATTCTTCGAATCCCTGAAATAAAGAATTTACTGCTATCTCTCATCAGTCCAAAAATACAAATTTGTTAATGTTCAAATCGATCATACTTCCTTTCTCCTCGTCAGTTCGTTTCCAACGAAAGCCCAAATTCAAAATCAAGCTCAAGCTCTCTCCAAAATTCAATTTTTCCACAGCGAACGCAACATGCGCGCAACCCGTTTGTAAAATTGTCCCTCTACCAACTTCCGTCTACATTCATCTCCCTTTCTGCCGCAAACGCTGCCACTACTGCGACTTTCCAATAATCGCCCTCGGTTCCTCGTCCTATTCCCAAAATGCCCTCAACTCTGATCCACGAATATCCAACTACATAGACCTCATTCTCAAAGAAATCCAATGCACTGGTTCAGATGGAGCGTCTCCTCTTCAAACTATTTTCTTTGGCGGCGGCACACCCTCTCTCGTTCCTCCAGATTCTATAAAATCAGTTCTCGACATGCTAAGCATCAAATTCGGTATATCCCCAAATGCTGAAATTTCAATTGAAATGGATCCAGGCACATTCGATAAGAAAAGAATGAAGGAGATATTAGGGTTGGGAGTGAACAGAGTTTCGTTAGGAGTACAGGCGTTTCAGGAGGAGCTGTTGAGCGTGTGCGGCAGGGCTCACGGGTTGAGAGAGGTGGAGGAGGCCATTGAAATTGTAGCTGGTGGGGTTGATAATTGGAGTCTGGATTTGATATCATCACTGCCTAATCAGACCGAGGAGATGTGGCGGGAGAGTCTAGGGAAGGCGGTTGAGGCTGGACCCACACATGTTTCTGTGTATGATTTGCAGGTGGAGCAGGGGACTAAGTTTGCGAAAATGTAAGTGCATGTTTCCTCCGAAAGCTTACTGTTCTTGAAAAGTTGTCCATTTGGTAAGTTAATTCAAGTTTGCCATTAATGCGTACATATAATATATCTTGGTTTATAATCTGAACTTATATGCACGTAAATACTGATTCCATTATCAACAAATTACATAGCAATCTGTACTTTTCGTCGATTCAGTATTTGAGTCATAAATCTGGCAATATCGACAGCAGATGTATGTCTTGAGTTATTCTTAGGAGTTTTGTAGGTCATTAGGAGTTTGGAGAGTTTGGGTTCAGGTTTAAAAAGTTTCTACTGTCGGTTTTACGATATATGAAATCATGTCCGTAGGTGTAATTTTCTTGTATTTTGGAAACCGTTCTAAAACATTAGAATTATGTAAATATCCGAACAAAATATTAAATATCCAGGCTACGCTGTCAAGCGCCATCGATTGCCGCACAACTGCTATTTTACAATTCTAGCACTCTAATTGTTTTTTCTTCTTTGGCGTTTTATTCCATCTTTGTTTGAGGTGCCATTTGAGCGTTTAGTTTTTCTTTGAACGCTAAAATATATGCGTTTTTATTATATAACCTTTTCTAACACCAAAAGACTTAATTATTTTGTTTATTTATTGAAGTTTTTCATCTTAAGATATTATTAGAAATAATAATTTATGCCTAATATATTTCATAAAAAAATAAAATAAAATTATTATTCAATATAAATATAGTTTTTGTAATTCAAAATAAACGTGCAATTTTCATATTTTCCAAAGCTGACTCAATTGATTTTATAGCTCTATGTTTGTGTGATCTAGCTATTTGGATACAATAAACACAGATGGTGTCACAAAAGATCCGAACAATTAGTTTTTTTCCGTCTTAACGTTGGAGGTGAAGTTCACGGGGAAATCCAATGGCGGAGATCCATTGTGTCACAAAAACATTTTCCCGTATGCATAATAGTTACTCGTTAACCTTTCACTTCTTCGAAATAAGATTTCAATGATTCTTGTTTCCACTTTGTGATTTATTTTAAAATTTCGTTTTTGATATTTTTGAATATAATCTGGAGTATTTTGCTACAAATAATAATAATAATAATAATAATAATAATAATTTTAGTTCTTTATGTGGAATTGGAAGATGTTGATTATATTGGCCAAGTCAAATTCAAATGGAGTTGTTGCAATGGATTCAATAGTTTGTAACTTAACGAGGAGATAAAAAGTATGAACTTGGATAAAAGGGTAAAAGAGGAAAATGAAATATCAGTCCTTTTGAAGACGTGAACCTTGCAAGAAATGGGAGGTCAAATATGGACGGAAAGCTCATGTGGTATTATTGTGAAAAGTTGTATCATTCATTGAAATTTTGCAATAAGTTAAGAAACGATAGTATAAATGCATTGGAAGAAGGCAAACATACATGGTAGTAGCCATGTATGATATATGTAACACCATAAAGGTTAAAGTATATAAGATATTCAATATAAATGTTAATCACAAAAATGGTCAACACCCAAAATAAGAAGCTTCCGGTTAAACTTTGAAAGCAAGACCTTTTGGGTTGGCTGGAAAGCCAGTTGCCTTTCAACCAGTAGGGTATCACAGTCTATGATTGGTACAAATGGTTATTTATGAGAGGTATGATAAGCTTTTCAGATTTAAAAAACAGAAAAAAGGATAAACTAGACATAAATGAAATTAACATTTTCCTAAATACTTTGGATTTTCCCTTTTAATGTTCATTTCATACATGTACAAGTATTTTTGGGTTGCGATTGAGAAACTCCTAAATTGATTTAGGAATTAGGGTTTACATTCTAGAATTTAAACATAAGAATTTTTAGAATGAGAAAAGTCAGTCCCGATTTTAGACCCTTAGGGTCGTATTTATAGATGTAGGTGACCACCATGTCGCCATAGGACTCTCGTGGACGCGGAACCGAAGACACAATAAAGGCGTCACGCGGCTTGTAATTTTATCGTAGCTTGGGATAACAACGAGCTGTCCGGAACCATAATAAGTTTATTGAGTGTTTTTTGATAGTGAATCACTGTGATGCCTCCATGTTTTAGGAAGGAGTTGCTCGCTTGAATTAAAGGCCCCTCAAGGATGCCTTCTCCCATGATAATTCCAAGAGCTGGAATTATGTTTTTTGAGTGTTTGTGCTTTCAAAGCCCTTCCTAATATAGCCGATGGGTTTCTTCGGTTTGATGCCTCTTCATCTTCTAGTGATCCTTTGCCTGCACTGGACTTTCGAAAGAACCCTTCAATCCTTTCGAAGGGATTATGGCATTGCTGTTGTTGCGTCGGGATCCCACCGATGGGCTTGTTTCCTCATTATTTGACCTCAATCTGATTGAGAATCCCCTCATGGTGAGAGATACTGAGAAATGGCCCTTTCGATTCCTTCGAAAGGGCAATTCATTTGTCAGAAGCTTGATCCATGCATGTTTGCCACTTTAGGCGAGATTCCATAGATGTTTGCATGACTCCATACAAACATGTTCAGGTTAGCTTAAAGAAAGGCTTTCCCTTTGCATCCTTTGATTGAGTTGAGACCCGATGCTCAACACTCGTGTTCGGTCCTTTGGATCTAATGGGACATGGACCGTAATTTTAGTTGGCATTGTCCGGTTGTCCCCTACACTCCATTTTATAGGATCCATAGCCTTACAAGCACAACTATGTTTTTCGATGCTGGTGCTTTCCTTTGGTTGCTATAAGACGGGCTTTCGAATGCGGAAGGGTGCCCTTTCGCTTCTACCCTTCTCCTTCCTCTATGCCTCCTTCAACTTATTAATGTAACATTCTCGAGCGGCATTCTAGTCTCTTTTCACCACACCGACTCCATTCCCAGTGGGAAACTTTATCAATAAACATCATGGTGCGAAGGCAATATTGAAATCCATCACGACAGGCCTTCCCAAGAAGACATTGTAAGCAGAAAAATCATGAACAGTAACAAGTATCTGAATCAATACGGCTTTCCTCTCTCCTTTGGGTTCAACGGGCAAGTCAACTGTCCCAGTTGGCTGCTTTGGTTCGCCTGAGAACCATTGGATATTTATTTGGCATGCAGACACATCCATTATTTGGCATGGAGACACATCCATCATAGACAATATCTTTTGATTGGAAGTTTTCTTGAACAAAATATTCACTAACGTACCGTCGTACCACAATCGACGAACACTCTTTTTCACCGTTGCTGGTCCAATTCCTACTGTCATCACTATAAGATCGAGTGTTAGCCTCCATTCCTTTAGAATACCTTGCTCTGAAAACGACGTCATCGTTGAACGTTCTTTGCTACTTTACGGGACATTCATCTTCCACTGCTAAGCAGCTTTCCATCGTTGGAGCGTGTTTCAAGAGCACTTGAATATCTTTCCATTTCACCCCAACTTTTATGTCTTGGATGTGGTCCACCAGACATAGTGATGATAAAGAGTTTTCCGTTTTTTTGCCCGCTAGCCCGATTACTCGGGTCTGGCTGGTTGGCTGGAACCAAGGGCGGAGGTAGGGCTTTGAGACCCTGGGTGCAATTTTTTTAAAAAAAAAAAAAAAAAAAACCAAAGCTATTCAGCCTCAGCCCTATAGCCCACAAAGCACAAAATACCCCTAATAGACTAAATAGAAGAATACGCTGCTGCTGCTTATATTTTTCTTCTCCGCAGGTTTAGGCGCTGGAGAAAAACACGCAGTATAGAAATATCATCCCTGCTCAAATCCTTCTCAATCGAATCGCTGCTCAATTCCTTCTGAACCAAAATAAAGGTAATTTCGAAATTAAAATTTCTTCTGAAAACCTAATTGCTGATTATTATCGTTGATTTCTTCTGAAAACCGAATCGCTAATTTCAATGTGTTGAATGGAATCTATTATCTTTCTCTAGATGTGAATCAAAATTGTTATTAGATAACTTAAGTGTGAAAAGCTAATTGTTTGATTATTATCATAATTGTGGTTGAACTAATTTCAGTTTAATGCTCCTAACTTCATGTTAGTTAATTGTTAGAAAATAAAAATATGTGCTTAATTTTATTTTTAGAAAATTTACCTAATTTAATCAGTTTTTTAGGTAAATGTCAAACTCAAAATCTAGCAAAACATTGTTTTCGTTTTACAAGTTGAAAGGAGATAACTTTTTGGATCTGAAAAATGAAACTTCTCCAAGCTCTACGTAACAACGTCTTTGCAAAATTTCAACAACCATAGTCGATGATGGTGGAGATCATTTTACAAGGGATCCGGGAAGATGTCAACAAATATGGAAAGAACAAGTAAATGATAGAGATGAAATTCGGAGAAAATATCTAAGATTAGGGCCATTTCAACCACTTTTTGATATATACCCACCGACAAAAGATGGAAAACAACTCCGTCGATTTCAAAGTGGTTGGTTTAAGAAATATCTCTGGATTGAGTATTCGATGGATTGCAATATGGTCTTTTGTTTATATTGTTTCTTGTTTGAAACTAATCCACCAACATGTGCATCATTTACAATTGACGGATTTCAAAGTTGGAAAAGAGTAGGAGGGGTTAATTATGCATTTTTGCAACATGTAAGAGGGTTGGGTTCATCGCATTTGAGTGCTGTTAAGGCCGCTGATGATTTAATGAATCCTTCTTTGCATATCAAAAGAGTATTTGATGCACAATCTAAAGAAATGGTTGAGAGGAATCAATTACGTCTTAAAATATCTATTGAATGTGCTCGATGACTTGCTTTGCAATCATGCTCTTTTAGAGGTCATGATGAATCTCTTGAATCCAAAAATCGTGGAAACTTTATTGAGATGATAAAACACTCAGCAAAATGTAATGAAGACATATTTAAAGTGGTTTTAGAAAACGCTCTGGGAAATGTAATGGAGCCACTCGTTGGAGTTCTCACTTGAGTTCTGTATGTAGTTTGATTGATCTCTTTTCTCCTTCGTGTGATATAATTAAGAATGTATGGCAAAGCCGGGACATGAAGCCAAATAAACGTGCTGAAGTAAAAGGTGCTTATCTCGCTATGACTTTATTTGAATTTGTTTTCATTCTTCACTTGTTGAATGAGATATTAAGTATCACGGATGTGCTATGTAAATCTCTTCAACTAAAAACACAAGATATTGTCAATGCTATGAATCTTGTTATCACTACAAAAACACTCCTTCAAAGGCTAAGAGACAAAGGTTGGCTTACTTTCTTTGAGAAAGTAGAAGAATTTTGTAAGAAATGTTTCATTGACATACCCGATATGAAAACGTCGTACAAAGTGGGCACATCTCGTTCTTGCCAACAACATGATGATATTAGTGTTCTCCATCATTATCATATTGATATTTTTAATGCTGCTATTGATTTTCAAATTGTTGAGTTGCACACTACATTCTCTGAAGGAGCAATGAAACTATTAATCCTCAGCACCGCTTTGGATTCAAGAGATGCTTATAGATCATTGAAAGTTGATGATATTTGCACTTTAGCAGAGAAGTATTACCCGCAAGATTTCACATTCTAAGAGATACATATATTAAAATGTCAGCTACAACATTACGAACTTGATATTCCTTCTCATCCAAAGTTCCAAAATCTATCAACCATCTCTGAGTTGTGTAAACAATTATCTGAGACAAGAAAAAAAGACATTTATTACTTGGTTGATCGGTTGATTCGTCTTGTTTTAACTCTTCCAGTTTCAACGACAACAACGGAGCGAACATTTTCAGCTATGAAACATTATAAAACTACTCTACAGAATAAAATGAGTGATGATTTTCTTGAAGATTGCATGATTATCAACACTAAAAGGGAATTTGTTGAAGATATTGACTTGGATTCGGTAGTTTGTGATTTCAACTCACGTAAAGAACGTAGAGTCCAACTTGTTTAGATTATTGTATCTACTTTTGTACTTATCTAAGTCGCACATGAGATGTACGTCAATATCTCATGTTTTTGTAAGCTTTTATTGATATATAATTAAAAACTACTTTTTGTAACTTTTGATACTATTTAGCTCTATTTTTTTCGTCTTTCCAACTTAGCCTAGGCCACATTGAAATTCTGGCTCCGCCCCAGCTGGAACCATCTGTTTTGTCCTTGCATCGTTGGTGACGGATCTGCTGCCTGCGGTTTCCTGACATATCGTTGCAACATGTTCTTCCTAATAAGCTCTTCGATGAGGTTCTTCAAGTGATGACACTCGTGTGTATTGTGCCCAAGAGCGTCATGTAAACGACAGTATCTTCCGGACTATCTATTATTTTCCTTCACTCTTAAGGGAGGTGGTTTCAGGAAACGCCCTTCATAGCCAGGAAGGTATTCATTAGGGTATCGTTTAAAGTAGTGAAGTCGCTTCGTCGGGTGTACCTGAGACGTTTGCTATTTTTCTCTCCCTTTCCTTTATTCTCATTTTCCCTTTTCTGGTTTCTTGGTTTTCCTCTATTTTTCTGGACACTATCGTCATTCTTAGGATCAATTGCATCTTGATTCTAAACACTGCCGACCACACTTAGGGCTGTATATTGGACAGAACGGTCCGTTGTCCGGCTCGGTCCAGGGCTATCTGGTGTCCAGTCCGTGTTCATACGATACTCTTATAGGACAGAGTTTGGACACACCAGTGTTCGATCCGATCCAAAATGTTCGATGTTTTTCTATTATCTAAGGCTATATCGGACAGGACAGTCCGTTGTCCGCCTCGGTCCGAGGCTGTATGTTGTCCGGTCCGTGTCCGTCCGAATCTGTTATTGGACAGAGCTTGGTCACACCTCCGTTTGGTCCGGTCCGGTCCAACCCGTTTACACCCCTAACCACACTACTTATTGTAGATTCAGCATCTTTCAGTCTAATGAATTCATCAATCTTTTTTTTTTTCTTCCCAATTTCCTTCATTTTGACCTACCTTCCGAATTCTATCTCTTTGTCAACAACAAACATTAGCGCCATTAATACCATTTTAGGCTCCGAATTGGCAACTTCTGTCACTACAGTGTTAAATTGTTTCATGAAGGATTTCAACGACTCTTGTAGTTAAGTCATTCCAGATAGAGACATAAAGTCTTTAGCCCACTGTTTCAGATTCGAAAATATCGCCCGAGATCTCGTTTTGGGATCCTTTCGAAACGAAACAGCAAGTATCATTGTAAATCTCCTTTCGAATATATCACCTGAGATATTGCGATATCGAACGATATACCGACCGAGATGAGATATTGGAATATGGTCCGAGATCTTAATTTTTTTTGGGTTAAAATTTAAATTCGTGCCTGAACTAAAACAATAATTAAAAACTCAAATCTAACCACATTAATCTCCTGCTAATTTACATTTTGTATCTTAAATGACCATATTGTAGTTCATATATGTTTTACAATGTTTATGATTTTCATATTCATCTTTTTTACATACATGTTACATATGAAATTATGTATTTTATGTTATATTTATGCTGAACTTTTTATAGTTTTGGATTTTTTTTTTATGTTTTATGTCTAACAATAATTTATGTTCATGGATCATATGTTGTAAGCATTAATCTATTTGCATTGTGTTATATTTATGTTTTAAGCATGATTTAGAATATTATTATCTTTCATACATTAAGAATAATAAAGTGATTTTACAATTCAAGTTTAAGTTACTATGTTTTTAATAACATTCATAAAAATCATTTTGTAAGAATATTAGTTTTTAACATATCATGTACTCCGAGATTGTTTCGATATGAACTTTCAGACCCAAGATGAAAATCTGAGATGAACCCCCCGAGTTAGACTCATCTCATCCGAGATCTCTCCCGATATGAGATTAAGTCTCTAAGATATCCGAGACGAAACGCGACCGATATTCAAGATTTAAAACCTTGCTTTAGCCTTCGTTATATAGAGCCTGATTTGCTCCTTAAACGTACGCGTCAATTCTCCAAATCGAGCAATAGATTTTGGCGTGAGTTTTATGAACCACAACGATGTGACTCCCTCCAAATAAATAGGGAAATGTCGACACTTCAACTTATCTATCGCTGGAGCCCCACTCATGTGTCATTCATATTTGTGGAGGAACATGTTTGGATCGCTTGTTCCATTGTATGCTAACATAATCGCAGGAACGAACTTCTCAAGATATTTGACTTTTAATATCTCTTGCGTGAATGGAAATGGACCAGGAGTTGTTCCTCAATCATTATTATCGTCATTCTCGCCATACTTTCCTTCATTAGCTTTTTGATCATTCTGAAGATATAATTCTCATTGGTGTGATGGTCCATGAGACGGATGTCAGCAACATCTTCGAGCATTTGACTTAGCAAATGGTATCGGTTAGCAGACTGATGCCCTATGCTTCCAACATGTGGAAGTGCCCCTTCGGTTGTGTTTGTTAACTTTTGAGGAGGTTGTCTCATGGACTGGACCAAATTTAGTTGATTTATTCCTAACCAAGTTAGCGTTGACTTTAGAATCTTTCATTTCAGCATCACGATCGTCATCCAAAACCTACGTTCGATCGAAGTCATTATCAGCATTGACTTGGTAATCTGAATTATTCTCCGCATTAATGTTTCTGGGAAGAGCAACCGCATTTCTTTCCGCATTAGCTTGATTCATCTTTGCGATGTGCACTCTCTGCGTTGGATCTTGATTTCTTGTGTATCAATTCGAGGCAGATGAATGCACATTCTCCTCCAAGTTTATCTCCACTCTATTACCCTTCAAGGTGGGCCTTGTGGCAAGTAGGGCATCCAACTTCTCCATCAATGATCTGTTGGTAGTTTTCATACGTTAGTTCATAGCCTTTACCGCAGTATCTAGTTCTCTTCGTGTTATGGTCTCTCCTGGGGTATGAGCAACACTTGCATTATTATTAACCGGGAAACAAGGATATCTTCCACTGCATTTGCAGAAGCTACTGCAGATTTACCATTCTTCTTTGGAGGAGTCACTATGTTACTCAGCTTTCGGTCTTTACCGCAACGTTGTTGATGGATCTGTCTTTTAAACCGTGGAAATCTAAAGTGAAAGCACAGATCTGCTCCTTAATTTGATTTTTAAGTGAAAGCACCAAATGTTAACATTAAAATTTGCACTAGCACCTGAAGATTGTGAAAACACCTCCCCTCTTGGGGAAAACAATACAGATTAAATAAAAGTAAATGAAAAATGAAAGAAATAGCTAGTAGTGAACGATGACACAAGGTTATAGTGATTCAGCTATTGATAAGGCCTACATCCATTGTAAATATCTTTATTACTTTTTTATCCATGTCGAATACAATGCTTTGATTACAATGAGTATAAATATCTTCAAAGTAACTTTACAATTATCACAAGTACCTCTAATTATCAGAGTAGATCACGATAATTAGTTTAGGTGAATGGAGCTTGTAATGGTTCAGAATGGATTTTGGTAGAGTTCGGACAGACAAGGATTAGATTCCTCTTCTGTAGGATGACACAGGGTGTTTATAGGGAGTTCAGGAAGTCTTGGGCCAAGCTACTTTGCTAGAAGAGCCAGCAGAGCCACTACAGTGTGCGCATAAATATGATAGTCATATGACCAAGTTCTATGGACCGGTGCCGGTCCATAGACTCATACTTTTTCTGCACTTCGACTCTTTTGAATGGCTTCTTATTCTCATATGATCCTCCGTGCAAAGTTTGACTTGGTTTGGTCTTTGCTAGCTTGTACTTGTAGGTTCATCATTTCAATGTGCACGGTTTTAGTTAAGTTCGTCGAGTTATAGTAGCTAGATAGGTCCAACTCCACTTGGACTTGGTAGATAGGCTACGTAGGATACTAGGATCATTGCAGGCAATGCTTTGATGTGCCACCTTGCAATTCTATGGACCGGTGCCAGTCTATATGCTTAGTATATTTTTTGCCCCTTTTTTCTGAGTTATTATTTCTACCTGTTTTGAGTTAGTTTGTGAAGTTTGGGTTTGATCTGAAGTCACGTCGTCTTCATTTTTTATGAATCTCTTCTTCGGGTTCAGAACCAGGTTAAGAACAAAGTATGATACATGCATATACTTGTCAAGCTTTCCTAGGTATATGCACTATACCCAGGCCGTCACAAAATGGAGGGTTGAGTTAATAATCTTTTTCTATTTGTCGAACTTTCCTCAACGTAAGGATGAGATTGAGATTTGACACAAGAAACCACGGGTTAGGAGCCGTATGTGATACAATCAGTAAGGAGTTATCTATCCATCGCATATGATAGCATGATTTATTTAGCATTCCCATAAGATCAAAATCCAAGATATGTGAGTCCTACCACCTACTTGTAAAGTTGAAGACTTTTATATTTTTACTTATGATTGGCGAAACATAAAATGCAAGCGGGAGCTTATTAGTAAATTGAAAAACGTAAAGTTTAACCCTATTAATATTATAGGTACATCTACTATGATTTTTCTAAATAACATACCACTTATAATTGTAGAAATAATATCTTAAAAAAAGTTATTTGAAATGGCAAACTTATTGGATCAAACTATGTCAACCGGCGAAGTGCAAACTAAAATAGCGTTAACTTACAAGTTCCTATGGTTGGCTATTACATGTGAACCTAAAGAATAATCCGCCGATGACGCAGACCTTGAGCTTGGATTAACTTATGGAAAATGAATGTTAGACCTAGAGATCGTCTAAGTTTTGGTAATGTCTACGTTAGATAAGTCGTTGCTAATGCAGCACCAAGGGATGTCTGCCAGTGAGATCCTTCATAGTATAAATATCATTTTTGATTAAAAAAAAAATCGATAGAGCTTAAAAGAAGCTGTTCATTACCAGAAAGACGAAAGGACGGAGGTAGGATGATTACATACCAATGATGAAAGGACATATTAATAAGGTTTCGCCATTGGACATACTGATAAACGACGAATTGCAAGTGGATTTGATCCTTGGTTCACTTCACAGTATAAACCAATCATACTAAATTATAATATGAACCGTTTGAATGTGGATTTTGTGGAGTTTCTTAATACGTTGAAATCAATCAAGTCACATAAGGATCATGAGGCCGTACTTGTAAATGGTTGTGCATCATCTTTGAAGAGTTCGAAGATTTGGAAAAGAGAAGGTTAAAAGAAGAAAAGACAGTCGATGACAAAAAGTTGTTGGAAAAGGTAACTCTCTTGACTGCTGAGAAGTTATTAGGGAAATGCAATATAATGGTTCTGCGGCTTTATTAAGTACATTTATAATCAAAATAACTTAAATTTATATTGTTAGAAGATTTATTCACAAAACATGCATAGTTAATATTGATCACATAATTGACATCATCCACCAACACAAAGTTTATTTCCATTCAAAGTAGTGGTCATAACATTGTTTGCATGATGAAAACTTTTTCTGAATTAGTGTACACACAAATATAAATTCCACTGTCAGTATATTATGCAAAATTGTATCTTCCAGCATTTAAATTTTATTTGAACTTTATGTGACCTTATAGAGCTTAACTAATAAAAGGGGTGAATTTTGTGCTTTAAAGTTTTTAAATTTTGAATAATCAGTGGCGAAAACCAGACTTATTCAGTGTTTCATACTGTATTTATCATGACAAACATTTTAGGCAACGTAGTCAGTAACAATTTCTAGTTATATCTCGATTTAATTTTTAACTCATGCAACCCCAACCAGAGATCAGATGGTTCTTACTGAACTCTGCATTGCCATCTTGTTCATGGGGTTCCAACTTAACTGTTTTTGTTCTTAAAAAAAAACCACTTGAAATCTTTAGTTAAGAAACTGCATTTATACACACTTACAAATTGGCTTCTCTTATTTTGAATGTAATTATGATATTTCAGGTATACTCCAGGAGAATTTCCTCTACCAACGGAAACAAAATCTGCAGACTACTACAAAATGGCTTCAGAAACCCTAAGAACAGCCGGCTACAACCACTATGAAATAAGCAGCTATGCTAACACTGGGTACGAATGCATGCACAACCTCACGTACTGGCAAAATAAACCATTTTATGCTTTTGGACTTGGATCCACAAGCTACTTAAACGGAGTTCGATTCTCAAGACCAAGAAGGTTAAAAGAGTATGCGGAATATGTCACCAAATTAGAAAACAAAAAATTAGATACAAACATGACTAGTCAGGATGCCAAAGATATGGCCATGGACGTAGTTATGTTGTCTCTTAGAAGATCAAGGGGGTTGGATATGGATGAATTTTCATATTCTTTTGGGGGGTTACAGGCAAAGTTATTATGTAAGGCTTTTGCACCTTACGTTAAAAGCGGTCATGTGGTTGCATTGGATGATGACAGGAGAAGTTTGTCTTTCCATGAGTTTGGGACTGAACTGAATAATTTTGGCGATGATACAACGAAAAACAGGATAGCATATGTTAGGTTGAGTGATCCTGAAGGATTTCTACTGTCGAATGAGTTGATTGCCATTGCATTCAAGGCTATATCTCCGTGAAGGCATCATGATATCCAATGCACATGGACGTTTGGTAAATGTTGAATGTTTCTTCGTCCAGTTGTATATTTTTCTGAACTATCTCATATTATAGCATTCAAAAGACTAATAAGACATAGTAATCATGTTCATCACATTAAAGCTGAGTCGTGGTAAAGTACCCTTTTTGATAGTATAATCAAGAAATATGATTAGGATACAGTGTTTTCAAACTAACTGACGAATGAATTAAAATCCAAAATAAAAATGGGTCTCAAATGCTGTTTTAAAAGTAGGTTAAAAGTTAAAATTCATGATCATATAAGTGCAAGTTTTTTCTTAATTCAACCTTTCACACACTTGTTGGCTCTACCCGATAATTTTGATGTATATAAGGCTCCATTTAAAATAAGTTTATGAAAGAGATCTGTAGAATTATTCACTTGATTCAAAAAAGAGGTATCTGAAAGGTGCTGCTATTTGCAATATCAATTTATCCATTGCCAAGAACTTCGTAGGAGCACTATTGTTTTTTCTTTTTTTTTTTTAAATTCTGCCTTAATGGTCAATGCACTAACAAGGAATTCGATTTAGCGTAATTATTTTGATCTAAATGCCTCTTAAGATCCTGTTACTTTTAGTTATATGACCTTGTTCAAACTTATATCATGGAGGTTCCTTCCAAGTTCATTTTGCATGCTGATCGCCAGATTTTTGTTGTATTAGAAAAGAGATCAATTAATTTACTTTGTTTGACTTTATATATATGTATGTGTGTGTGTGTCTATATATATATATATATATATATATATATATATATATATATATATATAGGAGCGATCGGGGGCACCCCTGTTTGTGAGCACCCCTGCCGGTCCGTGAGCTACGGCGATCCAAATCGAACGAGAATTTGTAGATGTTCAATCCACATATATTTAAGGACCTATCCAAAATTTGAGCTCGTTCCGACATCCATAGCATATTCAAAATCTTAGCTCAATTATTCACCGTTCAGACATTTATTTAAACCGTTAAATTTAAACACCAAATATATTATTGTACGGATGTCGGAACGAACTCAAATTTTGGATAGATCCTTAAATATATGTGGATTGAATATCTACAAATTCTCGTTCGATTTGGATCGCCGTAGCTCACGGACCGGCAGGGGTGCTCACAAACAGGGGTGCCCCCGATCGCTCCTCATATATATATATATATATATATATATGAGGAGCGATCGGGGGCACCCCTGTTTGTGAGCACCCCTGATTTCCACCACATTCTCGTTTCTCTCTCCTCCCACTAATTCTCTCTCCCTCCACTAACTTATTTAAATATAAATACTTGGCCACAAATGAGGTGCAAAAGGGAAGCCAAAAAAATGGGGTGCCATATAACACCCCCCCCCTCTCTCTCTCTCAATATATATATATATTAGGATCAGAAGCACCCCAAACAGTGCAACACCCCTTTAGTCTCCCTGATTTCCACCACATATTCTGGTTTCTCTCTCTTTCCACTAACTCTCTCCCTCCACTAACTTATTTAATTATAAATACTTGGTTCTGGTTGAGGTGCAAAAGGGACGCTAAGAAAATGTGGTGCCCTAGAGCGTGCCTCATATATATATATATATATATATGAGGAGGGTTATATGACACCCCATTTTTTTTAGCCTTCCTTTTGCCCCTCATTTATAGCCAAGTATTTATAGTTAAATAAGTTAGTAGAGGGAGAGAGAACTAGTGGGAGGAGAAAGAAACGAGAATGTGTGGTGAAAATCAGGGGTGCTGCACTATTTGGGGTGCTCTTGTATATATATATATATATATATATATATATATATATATATATATATATATATATATATATATAATTTGATTACCCAATCACACCATTCCATATTGTCATACAACGCAACGCAAAAGCAATAACTTATACAGCACCCTTGAAATCTCAAATCGACAAGCCAAATCTACTTCAAATCAAATTATGTGTATTAATAAGTTAGAAAGGTAGAAACCGTTGGAGAAAGCATTATCAATCATGAATTGTGAGACATCAATGATCAGTGCAGATAAGCCACTGCCACAAGTTTATGTCCATATGCTTGATTTGATTATAAATATCTCTGCTTAATTTTATTCTGTAATGGTATTATTCTTGGTTTGGCATCCAATGAAACTTGATGATTAGTTGTGCAATATCCTGTCATATACTATTGTACTTTATTAATTTATTCTCTTATGTAATTTTAATGCCACACTATATAGCCACACCTAATAGGAAATAATTATACATACACTAGGCTCGAAAGAAAAAAATAAGGGTGAAACTGGAAATGTAGTTTTATTTCTGTACGCATTGTCAGAAAGTAATACTGTGAATGTTTTTTTTTTTTTTTTTTTTTTTTTTTTTTTTTTGATCTTTCCTTTTTAGTATCATATGTGTATTGATAGTTGATATTGTGAACAACGTCCTATCTAAAAGTATTTTTTTTGATAGGTAAAGTATAGTTTTTATATTTCTTACTCTTGATATTAACATTTCTGTTTTAATTCTTGAAATGTATCGATATATAATGAGCCAAATATTATTGGGACAATATGTGCTAGATAATTCTTGATTTAAAAAGTATTACACAAAAGAATTGGCCATATGATGATCCCAATTGTGAGTTTTTAGATGGACCACTCACATTTGCTTTGTGGTATAGTCATTCCAGAAAAATAGCTTTCAGTTCAAATTAAAATAGTTAAAAGAGTAGTCGATTGACTGCTACCTTTGCCTCTACTCTGCTAAGTACAGGAGAGCTTTCTACATCACAGTAGTTACATTCATTGCTTCTTTCTCATTTTTTCTTACCACTTTAAAATTTAGACTTTTGAGTTTCAAATATTCAAAGTGAAATTCAAACTCAGTGGCAAACAGATATTGGATTTATATTTCTGTAAAGGCAGATTTGATAGTAACCTTAGCAGATGTTTTTTCATTGTTCTTGACTAGAGCAATGATCATGCGGAGTTGAATTCAAAAGTTGAAGTAGCAAATGATGCTCTTTATTTGCAGAGGCTAGTTTGTGACTTGGGTCTTATACATGGCAGTGATGATATACTTTGTGATTGTTACAATGATATTTATTTGATGGAAAGCTTGACATTTAGCTCTTGGACGAAGCACGTTGAGTTGACAAGTCTTTTCTAAATACCATGGATGAGGATTAACTTGTTTACCTTTGAAAAATTTACACGAAAGATAAAATGATGGATATGTTGATAAAATCATTGTCGGTTTGGAGCTTTGAGTATTTCTTAAACATATTTCGCTTGATGAAGCGTTATGTGCCAGTTGGTGGCACAACTGGAGAGCAGAAGATTGTACGTGTTGAAAAATAGATGCGAGATAATATTTGTCTTTCAATGATCGGCCGCTAAATAAATGTCGATATTAATATAGTGACAATTTGCCTTTGGTGTACCGAGTTGATATTAGATGTTGATATAGTATTGAGGTAGAGCATGGTAGGTATATATATATATATATATGTATACGTATATGTTTATATATGTGTATGTATGTGAATATATAAATGATTGAATGAGCTTTTTAACGCTCCACAATTCGAAGCTCGTATAGAAGAGTTTTCGTGGTTCGAAGGAAGGAGTTTGTAATAGACGAGGAAAAGTTCGCTACAACTAATCAATGGATTGATTGACATTAAATAGACCATTGCTTGAAGGGAAAAGTGCGTGATTTATCCCGGAAGAAAATAGTGCAATTCCATGTATTTTCAATCGATTGTTCCTGGAGAACAATCAACTGTTTTGTAAGAGTCCGTCAACTGTTTTCTCTAGAAGAGATGATTGTTTTAACTGTAGATGAAAGTTTGTTTGTTTGCATCAGTCGATTGAGCTTCCTTGACTATTGATTAATTACTGATGCAAATTTTTCTAAAACCTAAAGCAATTTTAAAAAATGTTATGTTCGTCAATTTCGATTGCAGTTCTTTGTTCTATAAAATAGAATTTGAGAATATAACGAAGGCATCTCGATGGCTAGGTTATTGTTTTTAAGATTTCCATCATTACAATTCTTTGTCTCTTATCTCCAAAAAATCATCATTTAAAGGAAAATCTATTGTAATCGATCTCACTCTCTTAGGTATTAATAACTCTTGTCAAGATAGATATATGCTAATAACGTTAGTGGAACCGATATGAATTTCAATGTCATTTATTTCAATTTTTCTTGTTGTTTTTTCTATTATTGTGTTTGTTGGTTATGACTGATCGAGATATTGCTCGATTAATTGTACTTTTTCGGTTGTGCCGACTTTTGGGTGTTTTCGTTAATTTTGGTGTTTATTCATAATTGGAGATAGATTTAAGGAAAATTTTCAGTTTGATTTGGTTTTACAAATTTATTACGCTAATAGTCATGTTTCATAATCAATTACCGATATATTCATGTTTTGGCTAACTGAGCGCTCAGAGTACGCTGACGTCATTCTCCTTTTTTCTTTTTCGTTTTTCTAATATTTTTTTTGTCTACACAAGTTATGCTAGCACTATCCGAAATGGTGTTAGGCTAAAAATAATTGATGAAAAGCATTCGTGCCATTTGAAGTAACTTCTTTGTATGATTTTTTAAAGTTTACATTGCTTCCATTTCAAATTAGTCAATGCATTTTTTTAAAAAAAGAATTACATTGACTCATTTTACTAAATTGATTAAATCGAACTGTATTTGTAATTAGTTTTAATACTAGGCTATTTATATTAAAAAAAAATCCATAGATTTGATTGTCTCTTGTTAGATCTATAGATTACCTACGCCTTATTAGCAGAATAGTTAGGGTGTGTTCGATGATCCAAAATGGACCGCCTGACAAACGGACACGTCTGTTTGCTAGCGGTCTATATTTTGGACTGCCAACCCAGTCACTTCATTTTGAGTTGTTGGGCAAACTCTCACTCTTTTCCTCTTCTCTTCTATATAAACCCCCTTCTCCATTTCTCTTTTACACAACCTTTTTCTACTCTTCTCTCTTCTCTATTTTCAAATTCAACATTACCAGTCTAATTCTAGACGCAAATGATTCAGTTTTTGAGGGTATGAAATATATTGCTCTAATTGGAGCGTATTTATGTGAAAGACGTAATGAAGGAGGCCGTTGGATCCACACGTCGGAGTATACCGGTTTAATGTGGGTAGACGACATATTAAGCGGTCATCCACATTCAAAAATCTAGTTGTTGTTGCTACAATGACTATACACAGTCATACACATAAATACAACATGAGTGATCCAGATTTTATGACTTTTGACGATGATGCAGATCTTATTCCAGATGAGTATGCTGAAGAATATGCTCACTTGAGAAACATATGAAATAATGAACTTGCACCAGCTCAGTGCTACCAAGGCAGCGTTGATATAACAATACGTCGAGATAGAATAAGAGACGAGCTCGTTGCAGCGGGGTTGCACTGATAGATTTGTACTTTTTTGTAGGGGTGGGCGCGGTTTGGTTCAGTGCGGCTTGAAGCTCAAACCGCTTCCGCACCGCATCAAATGGTTAATCAAAAATATAAACCATTACACTAACCGTTCAAACGGTTCGGTTTTGATGTAATACGATCCAGTTTTGGTTCGGTTCGATTTGAACCCGTATTAAATATGTAACAAGAGAATTACTTCCATCAGCAATCAATTTATGATTGTATGACGTTGTGTCACCTGAAGTTTAAAAAACATAGTGTTATCTTGAATTGATATAACTACAACATACGTTGAAAATAGAATATATATGGTTAAAAAAAAAAGTTAGATAGAAAAATTTTAATTTTTTATCGTAACATCACCGGTGTAGCTATGTGGTTCGGCTCGGCTTAATCTGGTTTGGTAACAGTTTAAACCGCAACCGAACCGTATCGCTGTGGGTCGGTTCGGTTTGAGTTGTTAGCTTTAGAGAGGGAACATGATGCTGTTTTCCGCACTGTTTATGCGGTCCGGTCCGGGCGGTTTCCGTATTGCGGTGCGGTTTATGTCCACCCCTACTTCTTTGTATTTCTGCATTTTATCATTTTTTGTATTGTTATTATTTAATGAACTGTTATGTATGGTTTACTGTATTATTCTCCTTTAATAATATTGTTATGTTAACTACAATACCCGTTAAAATACTCCGCTTTCGTTAACCTCAGACACGCTCCTAATGTGTTTGTAGTGGGCAAACCTAACCATTTCTGGGATGAACAATCAAATCGTTCATCTCTGTGTTTACTCACTGTGCGGATTCACGCTGAAACCGAATGGTATTAACGTACGATAGGTGATCCAAATATGTCCTGAAGTATACAAGTATACACAACTCAGTAGCTCTCAAAAGACGGTATAATGTATGATAAGTGATCCAAATATATCCTAAAGTATACAACTATATAAAACTCAATGGCTCTCAAAAGAAGGGAAAGTTCTCTTCTTTTCTTAATAGTTTCTGTCATTGGCCTTTTTAATTGAATATGCGACTACAACTAAACTAGAATCATATAAATATGTAAGGGGGAGATGCTATATGATTACAAAATCCCATTATAGTTTTATAAAACCATTTTCGTATCATTATTCCATGCTTAGTGCTTCAATAATTCTTGAGAGAATATGCTTTTTCACTTTTTAGTTCCTAAACCAAGTGCTTTCTCTGCAACTTGCGCATGCTGTAAAAAAGGAATGTTCATAAGTGAAATGTTGAAAACAGGTCTGTTAAATTTGTCAAAAAAGAGAGCTGTGGAATCAAAGTAATAGAACAGTAAAGGACAGATTAGCTAAAGCCACGCTAAAATTTTAAAATAGCCAAAACATTATTGTTGGAAATTATATAAAGTTTTTTAAAATTAAGTTGACTTATAATTATATAAATTTATGCAATTATATAAGAAAACTACGGATTTCTGCAATTATTCAAAGAAAATTTGCGTAAATTTTTGTAATTATTCACCTAAAATATTACGGAAATGTTCGTAATTATTCATCAATAAAGTTACTGAAATATTCATATTTTTTCATAGAAAAATTGTTGGTATTTATGCAAATCTTTTGCTATAACTAAATAGATATCTACAATTATTTACTAAATAATTGCATATCTTGTGCAGTTATTCAATAATTAAATTATAGGAGCCTACTTTGCAATCCTTTTTGAAAAGGAGTTTTTATGTATTATGCTTAATTTTAAGGGTCTAAGCCTAATAATATTCACAAAGATGTAACAATGATTGTAAAGAACTTCGGTTATTGTTTTCAGTGTATAACTATATTCAGTCTCTTAATGCTGTACTCTTGTTTGGACGAGAGCTAATCCTCTGTACCTAATATTCTCTGTTCTGTTGTATCCAACCAATAAAAATCCTTAATTTTCGTCTTTTTGCAATTAAGTCCAAAAATAAAAGAGAGTTTAATTGCAAAAATGCGAAATTCAGGGGTGCTGATTGGTTGGGTACACGGGTACAGAGAATTTTGGGAACAAGTGATTTTATTTGTATTTAAGAGAGCTAATCCTCTGTATCTAATATTCTCTGTTCTGTTGTACCCAGCCAATAAAGATCCCTAATTTTCATCTTTTTGCAATAAAGTCCAAAAATAAAAGAGGGTTTAATTGCAAAAAGGTGCAATTCATATACGGAAATGACATAAATGTGTTTATAAAATTTCAGAAGGAGAAAAAAAAAAAAAAAAAAAAAAAAAAAAAAGAGAAGAAGAAGAAGAAGAAGAAGAAGAAGAAGGAGGAGGATTTTTTCTGATCATATCTT
>JASFAX010003558.1:0-42137 GCA_030737875.1 Allium sativum
TTTATGATCTTTTAAAACGATTTATCACTATTTTTATTTATTTTAAAATAGCCAATTTATTCAAAACGACGCTTCGGGCCATAACGCGGCCGTGGCGCTGTTTTTCTTCAGATTTTATTTACACATATCTGAAAATCTAACCGTTGGATCTTCACAAAATTTATATCATTAGAAAGGTCTTTTCAAAACGAATCCAACGGTTCCAGTTTCGGGAAAATCCGATGGTCGGATCTCCCGGTACAATCGTTTGAAGTTTCGATTTCAAAATACGAACTACAGCGTCGTTATTCAATTAAATATAATTATATTTATATATATATATAAATATAATCGTTTCTGGCGCTGTTTTTCTTCAGATTTGAATTAAACATTCCAGACAATCCAACCGTTGGATTTTTACAAAGTTGGTACCGTTGGAAAGATATTTCCAAGGCGAACCCAACGGTTGCGGTTTCGGGAAAATCCAATGGTCGGATTTCCCGCACTAGTTGTTTGAAAACACGAACTGCACGGCCACGTTTCGTTTTAATTTTATTTATATTTATATATTTATATAAATATTGTTCATTCAACAATTTCAATATCGTTTTCACTTCAAATATTTCACTAACGCCTTTAAATTTCGGAAAAATTCGCCATAACCTCCTTTGTACGGGAGGGGCTGGGAAAAATTCCCAAATAGCCACACGGGCGTCTCATGTCAAAAAGAAAAAGAAAAAGCCAAGTGGCTAGCCAACAGGCTCATAAAATCATCACCCAAACAAAACAGTAAATGTGTACCTATTTGTCGGGCACAAAATTTTATTCCTCTTCTCTAGCCCCTTTGCTATAACCTGTTCAATAAATATGCATGTACATATATATAGTTCTTATCACTTATCATTTTCTATTCAACTTCATATTTAATTCCATTTGGTTTAAAAACACCATTCATTCTAATGTTACATGTATAGGCAAAAATCATATCATTAGCTAATTAATGAATATTTCAACTCATATATATTTATTTGAACGAGTGGCTATTTTTAACACTTCACATTTCAACAATTCATGTATATAATAAATTGTGATTTTTATTGTAAAACAATTCATTTCAAAACACTATTATTTTATATAGTTTATATAGGCGATAAAAATAGGATTTTTTTATTATGAAACAATTTATTTCAAAATATGAATACCATTCAACACATGAATTTCTAATCAACGAATGAATATCGATTCAACACATGAAGGTTTTCTATAGTTTCTATATATAGATAAAAATGTGCTTTTTATATTTAAAACGCGAATACCATTCAACACATGAATTTCTAATCAACAAATGAATATCGATTCAACACATGAAGGTTTTCTTTAGTTTTTATATATAAATAAAAATGTGCTTTTTATATTTAAAACGCGAATACCATTCAACACATGAATTTCTAATCAACGAATGAATATTGATTCAACACATGAAGGTTTTCTATTTAATGAATAAATATAGTTTCAGTAAAGGAAAATAATTCAAACACATGAATATTATTCAAAATTTCGGCAGCATAACGGCAGGGTAGTTAAAACCGGGACCGTCCCTAGTACGGCTCCTCGCTCTACCTTAAAACCTCGCGGTTTTTGACAATAGGGATCATGCATCTAGTTCGCACGCAGGCGGCATGTATATATTTATTTCATTTCCACAAACTAATCCTATGTGGTTTCAACCAAATATTTCTCAACCACAAGTGGGTATTTTTCAACCACAATCAATCAATATCAACCACAAACAATCCCAAACAACCATTCGCTATCAATCAATTTTCACACCAATCACAACCAATAAATATCGTCCATGGTTTGTGGACGAGGGGCGTATATATATATATATATATTTATATTTATATATAGCAATTCACTTCTATTTCAACACATATATATTTATTTTTACAACGCATATATAACTTATACATCGAACGTACAACTTATACAACGCTTATACATGAGGTGTACAACGCTTATATAACTCATACATCGACTATATAATTTATACATCGTCATTTTCCATATCGTTTATAAATTAGAAATCTCACATTGGATTCCACAACACCAAAAATAGCAGAAGGCTCAGAAAAATATGCGGTCTCTTCTAAAATGAAGAAGACGTCCACACGGTCACGATGTTTCCTGTTTCATCGAATTTCGTTAAAATAGCAAAAAGATATGATTTTCGAAGTTTGCAACGGTTTTAAACTGTCGAAATCAGTTAAATAATTAACAGCCGATACCTTTCAAAACTGTTCGAAACTAGGTCATGGATTTGCGTGCAAACGGTGGGGCTTGGGGCCGATCGGCCTATGCCACGCTGATGGCCTTGGAGGGGCGCACGTGCGCCTGAGGTGGCTCTCCGTTCGGTGCGGCGATGTAGGCGCGGCGGAGCTCGAAAGTCCCGGACTTCCCGGGCTTGTAACTCTCCAAATACTGAACGATAATTAGCAAACTTTACATGGATTTGTAGATCTTTCCTAGATCTACAAAAAACATAACTGGGGCATGGTGTTTCGTGGCATGGATTAGAAGAAAAAGAAGAGAGAAGTTCGGATTCAATTTCCGTCTCGCGCGACGAAGGATCGGGGAGAGAGAGAGAGTGGAGTGGCCAATCAGAATTTTCCATTTAATTTATATATTTTTAAAATTTCAAAAATACCTCCTACACAGACGAACACCAATTCAAACCCAACGACTGTCGTCCCTAGCGTTTTACCCTCATTCCGAACACAATGGGATATGTTTCGTAGGACCATTCGACTGTTTCAGTCAGTTTTCCTTCAAATTTAAAATATAAAACATTCAATATTTGATTTGAACGTGCATTTCAATTTGCCAGGGCCACAAACTGATTCGAAAAATTCCAGAAAAATAAATCTAGCTATGTTTTGACAATACGGTCCCAACAAAACTAGTTTCGTCGAATTCTGAGACCGTTTGCAAAAAGGCTCATTTCTGGTCGATCCAATTTAACTGTAATTGACCAAAATACATTTTCCTTTGCCACGCTCACATATTAGCTTCAAAAATTATGAAATTTGAAACCTAGCAATAACTTCACATCCTGGATCCAACAAAAGTGATTTCGTCGAATTCTGAGGTCGTATGCAAAATGGCCAATTTCCCGGGCTATATAAATTCCATATCGACCTTTCTGAAAATTCATTCGGCCATAACTTTTGCTTTCCGCTATGAAAATTCGATTTTTCAGATTCGTTAGAAAGGTATTCACTAACAGATTTAAATATTTTTAGTTTCACTAAAATCCGTTTTGTTTTGCACCCGGTACAGTCCGACAAAGTTTGAATTCAATTTTTGAAACTGCAGCGCCTTTTCAAGCCTTGTTTATAATTAGAATTAATTATATTCGTTTTCAATTGTCGATTCAAGCTCAGTTTTCATTGCCATTATTTAAAATATTTATTTTAAATATTTAAAATCCATTATTTTAGCCCATTAAAAAAATTTAAATTGGTTCAGATTTTCTGGGTCGTTACAATCTCCCCCACTTAAAACTTTTCGTCCCCGAAAAGGAACAAAGTCGAAAGTGGTTTGATAAGTCTACAATCACACAACACAACAACCAATCCAATTATTTTCAGCCTTTCAAAACCATACAAATTAATTTCTATGCTCTTTTAAAAATCATTCAGACCATAGAATTTAAAAGTTCACATCCATGGAAAGAAAATAACAGCAGAGTAGAGAATTAAATGGTAATGCAAAGTAGGGTAAATGTATCTTGCACCAGAGTCAATCAGAGATATCCACTCGACATCTAGGATAAGCTTTCTGAATGCTCTCCTCAGTTTCCCAAGTACAATCTCGCGGATCTCCACTCCATTGCACTTTGACTAAGTGAACCTTCTTGTTCCTCAGCTCTTTGGTTTCTTTGCCGATAATCTTTAGCGGCTCTCTTCTCACAGCTAACTCAGGGGAAATTTCAATATCCTGTTGAGCTGCTTCTTCCACGATCAAGTCTGGATCATGAACATGCTTTCGAAGTTGAGATATATGAAATACATCATGAACTCCAGGAAACCAATCAGGCAATTTAACCCTATAAGCGAGAGTTCCGATCCGTTCCAGAATAGGAAACAGACCAATGAATTTGGTGCCAACTTTCCAGTTTTACCGAACCGGACAACTCCTCTCATTGGCGATACTTTCAAATATACATAGTCGCCAACCGCAAAGGTTATATCTCTTCTTCTATCGGCATAGCTCTTTTGTTGGCTTTGAGCGGCAAGTAATCGCTTCTTAATAAAATCGACTTTGTCGGCAGCTTCTCGAATCATATCAGGACCCAACACAAGTCTATTTCCGGGTTCGACCCAACAAGCAGGAGATCGGCACGGTCTACCATACAATGCTTCGAATGGCGACATTGTCAGACTCGCCTGGTAGCTGTTGTTATAAGAGAATTCAGCCAAATGCAGATGGTCTTCCCATGATCCACCGAAATCTATAACACAAGCCCGCAATAGATCTTCTAAAATACGATTTACCCTCTCAGTCTGACCGTCTGTCTGAGGATGATAAGCGGTGCTTAAGTTCAACTTCGTTCCTAGTTCGACTTGAAATGCCTCCCAGAATTTACTAGTGAATATTGTATCTCTATCACTGACTATACTGAGCGGCACTCCATGTAGTCTAACTATTTCCCTGAAATATATCTGCGCCAGACTCTGAGCAGTTCTGTTTGATCTGACAGGTATGAAATGGGCGGTCTTCGTGAAGCGATCTACGATCACCTAAATACTGTCATTTCCTTTTCTGGTTCTGGGCAAACCATCGATAAAATCCATAGAAATATGTTCCCACTTCCAGCCGGGAACTTCTAGCGGTTGTAACTATCCAGCCAATTTATGTTGGTCGCTTTTGACTAGCTGGCAAGTAGGGCATCGGCTAACATATATTGAAACATCTCTTTTCATAGCCTTCCACCAGAATGTTCGTTTGAGATCGTTGTACATTTTGGCCACACCAGGATGGATACTCAGCTTGGACTTGTGACACTCGTCTAACACTTCCCTTTTTAACTCTGGGACGTCGGGAACACAAATCCTTCCTTTCAATCTCAGGGTCTCGTCGTTATCTATTTGAAAACACGAGGGTTCGCCTTTCTGAATCCTTTTGATCATTTCCTTAATAAAGTTATCCTCCTTCTGAAGAATAGATATTTTGTCAATCAAGGAGGTCGTAATAATAAAGCTGGCGATCATTACATTCTTTCGGCTCAGCGCATCAGCCACAACATTGGCTTTCCCTGGAGTGTATATAATTTCAAAGTCATATGCTGCAAGAAACTCTAGCCAACATTGCTGCCTCAGATTCAAGTCCTTCTGGGTGAACAGATACTTTAACGACTGGTGATCTGTAAACAGTTCAAATCTCTCACCCAGAAGATAGTGTCTCCAGATTTTCAAAGCGAACACAATAGCCAATAACTCAAGATCATGAGTTACGTAGTTCTTCTCGTGCGGCTTCAGTTGATGGCTAGCATAAGCAATCACTTGGCCTCTTTGCATTAACACTACGCCAAGGCCTTCTCTAGAAGCATCAGTCCAGACTTTCAAATCCTGGTTGCCATCGATGATGGTTAACACTGGAACAGTCGTTAGTCTTAATTTTAGCTCTTTAAAAGCCTCCTCACTTTCTGGAGTCCATTTGAACTTAGAGTGGAGTGCTTCTTCGTAAGCTTCGTTAAATGACCAGATATCTTCGAAAAAAATTTAACAAACTTCCGGTAATAGCTAGCCAATCCGAGAAAACTGCGGACTTCTGTGGGGGTACTGGGCTGTTTCCAATTTTGAATAGCTGTGATTTTGCTTGGATCCACAGCAATCCCTTCTTTCGATACGACGTGGCCTAGAAATTTTACTTCATCTTGCCAGAAGATACATTTGGAAAATTTGGCTTTTAATACATTCCGTCTCAGAATTTCCAGAACCTGTTCCAAATGCTTTTCATGTTCGGCCTTTGATTTAGAGAAGATTAGAATATCATCAATAAAAACCAGAACAAGTTTATTCAGCACTCCTCTGAACACTCTATTCATCAGATCGACGAAATAGGCTGGAGCGTTACATAAGCCGAACGGCATTACTAACCATTCGTAGAATAAGTCGGGACCTCTGAATGTTGTCATCGGAACACACTCTTCGGCAATGGATATTTGTTCTTTGTTGTCTGTTTGTTCAGATCACGATAATCCACACATAAACGTAGAGTACCGTCAGATTTCGGGACAAACACCACTGCTGCTCCCCAATCAGAGAAACTAGACCTGATCAGACCCTTCCATACTAGCTGTCGTGTTTGGTTGTCTAATTCCTCCTTCTCTTTCAAGGACATTCTTCGAATAGCGTGAACTACCGGCTTTGCATTCGGAATTAAAGCAATCTTAAAATCTATTTCTCTCTGCGGAGGTAGGCGAACAACTTCCTCAAACACATCCGCATAATTCTTAACGACAGGAATATCTTTCACTAGATCGGAAATATTCTCTGTGACTACAGGGACATTTTCTATTTGGGCTGGAGAAACATTCAAAGCTGCCTAGAAGTCTTTTCTATTAGCATTCTGACCCTCACAGGGAATGGTTATATAATTCCCTGATTTAATCTTAGCTCTAACAACTCTCTCGGCGCATCTAACCTCTGCTTCATATTTGGTTAGCCAATCCAATCCCAGAATAAGATCGAATTCATTGAAATTCATGACCATAGAGATAGTAGGGAATTTATAGCAGGAAAAAGAGACAGGTACTACACAAGCCCAACTGAGACCGATGGAACCCCCGACCGGATTCTGGACAGTCATTAGTTCTTTGAGCTTCTTCACATTTAAATTCAACTTCTTGACTACACTCTTTGCTATAAAGCTTCGTGACGCGCCAGTGTCAAACAGTACTTTAACTGGAATGTTCTTTACATTGAGCGTGCCTTCCAAAACATCAGATCTTTCCTGAGCAGACGAAGATGCAGGTACTTTTGCCATTTCATTCACTTGTACTGCTTCAGTTTTCTTTGAGGGTGGACACTCCCGTGCAATATGGCCTGCCTGGTGGCACTTATGGCATTTCCTTTCCCCATGGGGGTTCTTTTGTTTCTTAGTGGGCTTAGATCTACTCTTGATCCTTTTCATTAAGGGCCCACAATTTATCGACAAATGTCCTTTCTTATTGCAGTTAGAGCAAATAGCAGTTGTTACTGGTTCTTTCCCAGATTCAGCCCTTTTTCTCTTGGCACTGGGCTTCTCATTGACCTCAGACCTCGTACTGGCTTCAGGAATATTAGTTTCCGACTCTGCTTTGTCACTAGAACTGACTTCTTCTTCGTCGCGCAACATTCCTTTCTTATCGAGATCTTCATATTGATAAGCCATATAAATCATTTCTGAAAAAGGAAGCTTCACATGCCCCAATACTTTATTCTGGCATTTCCTTTGAAGCCCATTGATAAATCTCAAATTCTTCCTCTTTGGATTTTGAACTAGATGAGGAGCAAAGTGAGAAAGTTCGTTGAATCTCTTATGATATTCTGGGATGGTCATATCACCTTGTATCAGATAAGAAAATTCATCACATAATCTCTCGGTTGCTTCGGGAGGAGTAAATCTTTCTAAGCAAATCACTTTGAATCTGTCCCAGGTGATATCACCTTCTGGATTATCTTTAATAATTGAATCCCACCAAAACAAAGCTTCTTCTTTGAGTGCCCAAGACGCCAGTAATCTTTTCTGATCATCTCTCAGCTTTAAACCCTCAAAAATTTTCTTTGTAGAACGAATCCAAGCTTGTGTTTCCATAATGGACTCCTTGCCTAAGAATGGCGATCCTCCCAGATTTTGAAATCTCTTGAATAGAACTTCTATATCGGATTCTGGCTGTGGGAGTACAACTGGCTCATTAGCTGGTCGAGCCATACGATTATTTCTTCTGTTCCTGCCACTCATTTTCTAGTGCGTCTGTAATTAGCAGACTAGGTGTCAGGTCAACAGAAAAGATATTTCAAAATATAGAGACAAATACTTCAATGTAAAAGCGTCTACTGGGGTGTATTCCATGCTCCTTTACTTATACTAGGATATTATTGATCCTATCTGTATAGAGTTACCCGTCCTAGAACACTACTGGTTCTATTTCTGACGAGTTCGTTCAAATGTTATATTCCAGAACTAAGCTTAACCAAGGCTCTGATACCACGTTGAGACGACCCCAAATCCCGTACTGACGGAGACAATGGTTATATTTGGAATATAACACAGAAACAGATAATAGCATAACAGAATTAAATAAATACACCAGATAATGAACAATAGAATATACTGGATAAAAGTAATCATCAGAGTTACACAGTATACAGGATCTTACTTAGTAAAAAATACAGTTCAGCTATACATAAATGTCTACAGCGGGAAAACAAACATAATATGTACAATAGGAGCTGAACAGCATAAAAAGAGATAAATGATAGAATCCATCTTCAGCTCCAGCTATCCAGAAAGAACCAGCTAAACCTGAATACAAGGCTGCCCGTGTAGAAAAAAAAGGGGCACCCGAGTTTGAAAGTGAAACAAACTACGAGTCAGTCATGGGACTGGTATGAGAAATCTACTCAACACATATATAATTTGGCCAATCACAGGACCACGCCACTTTCATGGAACGGGTTTACTCCATTGGATTGCCAGTGCTTTAAAAAAAATCTTTCTTTTAAACATCGCTATGCTTTTTGTAAAAATGAAGCCATTATAAGACTCGGTTCCCATCACACAATGCAACGCAAACCGGAGGATAGAGTTTTTACCTTATAACGGCCAAAATATGCTTGGTACGAATAAAACAAAGGCATTTGATATTATTACTAGTGTTTATATGTTTGGGAAACAATTTGAAATCATAACTATCAATCATAGACGACATTAATGCCCCATACCACTATGTCGCCATATATAGGTATACAATCAAAACCGCACAGTCACGTATTTGGAAATTGGATTTCCATCATGAACAAAGGCAAAAGATAGTCCTTACCGAATTAGAGATGCTCTAGCCCGTGTCTCAGGCAAGTACTCAGTCAAGCCTTTGGATCGTCAGGGCCGGTCCACCGATGTGGATTAAAATTCCTGAACACTGCGTTTCCCCACCCTTTGGGGTGTAAATGAGCCAACGAATGGCTCCATCGGACCCGGATCGTCCGATCTAACCGAGGCGCCTCGCAACAGCAACAACCACACAGGTGAAAAGTATATAAATGTCAGGGCTAGTAGGTCACTGACACCACCCTAGCTAGAAAGAAACACAGGCCCTCCCTGATGTCCTCTCCCGTTTCTGGTTCATACCGGGGTGTGAGGCTCGCGATTTTACGTTATACACAAAGCTACGCCACACAGGCGGTGCTTTGATCATCTCCACAAGACTTTGCTTTTCAACAGAAGCCCTGATCACTGCATCTTAGCATGCCCCACCGAAAATTCATGCCATGCGACTGATGTCCATCGATATACAACCTCTGAGCTCGTGCGTTTCAGAGAAGGGCGTTAAGCAAAAAAATAAATTCTCCGCCGCCAAACAGATGTATATTTAATAGAGATCAATCAACACAGAATAAAATCCAATGTCAGACACACAGTCCATTTACAAGTCCGTTCTGGGTCTGAACGAAACCGGAGGCACTAAATACCTCGCAAACCCATCGATCACCACGTACGTCTGGATGATCACCACTCATTATCCATATTTCGGGATGCCTCCCAATCAGGACCTCGGTTACCATCCAAACGAGGTGAAGATCTCCAGTCTTCGACCATCGCCTTCATCTTCGACTTCCAATCATCGGTCAATTATTTGAAATGAGAATTAACTCGGCCTTTTCAAATAATTCACGTATATTTAGAATTTCAAATCAATTTATTTCAATGGTTAAATTATTCGACAACACCAATTTTGTTCTTTAATCTATTTTTCACACCAAACACATTCAACCATCAAATATCACATAAATCGAGCAAATTCAGTTTATTTCCATTCCATATTGTTTATGTTCTTTTAAAACGATTTATTGCTATTTTTATTTATTTTAAAATAGCCAATTTATTCAAAACGACGCTTCGGGCCATAACGCGGCCGTGGCGCTGTTTTTCTTCAGATTTGATTTACACATATATGAAAATCTAACCGTTGGATCTTCACAAAATTTATATCATTAGAAAGGTCTTTTCAAAACGAATCCAACGGTTCCAGTTTCGGGAAAATCCGATGGTCGGATCTCCCGGTACAATCGTTTGAAGTTTCGATTTCAAAATACGAACTGCAGCGTCGTTATTCGATTAAATATAATTATATTTATTTATATATAAATATAATCGTTTCTGGCGCTGTTTTTCTTCAGATTTGAATTAAACATTCCAGACAATCCAACCGTTGGATTTTTACAAAGTTGGTACCGTTGGAAAGATATTTCCAAGGCGAACCCAACGGTTGCGGTTTCAGGAAAATCCAATGGTCGGATCTCCCGTACTAATCGTTTGAAATCACGGTTGCAAAATACGAACTGCACGACTACGTTTCATTTTAATTTTATTTATATTTATATATTCATGTCAAAAAGAAAAAGAAAAAGCCAAGCGGCTAGCCAACAGGCTCATAAAATCATCACCCAAACAAAACAGTAAATGTGTACCTATTTGTCGGGCAAAAAAATTTATTCCTCTTCTCTTGCCCCTTTGCTATAACCTGTTCAATAAATATGCATGTACATATATATAGTTCTTATCACTTATCATTTTTTATTCAACTTCATATTTAATTCCATTTGGTTTAAAAACACCATTCATTCTAATGTTGCATGTATAGGCAAAAATCATATCATTAGCTAATTAATGAATATTTCAACTCATATATATTTATTTGAACGAGTGGCTATTTTTAACACTTCACATTTCAACAATTCATGTATATAATAAAAATGCGATTTTTATTGTAAAACAATTCATTTCAAAACACTATTATTTTATATAGTTTATATAGGCGATAAAAATAGGATTTTTTTATTATGAAACAATTTATTTCAAAATATGAATACCATTCAACACATGAATTTCTAATCAACGAATGAATATCGATTCAACACATGAAGGTTTTCTATAGTTTCTATATATAGATAAAAATGTGCTTTTTATATTTAAAACGCGAATACCATTCAACACATGAATTTCTAATCAACGAATGAATATCGATTCAACACATGAAGGTTTTCTATAGTTTCTATATATAGATAAAAATGTGCTTTTTATATTTAAAACGCGAATACCATTCAACACATGAATTTCCAATCAACGAATGAATATCGATTCAACACATGAAGGTTTTCTATTTAATGAATAAATATAGTTTCAGTAAAGGAAAATAATTCAAACACATGAATATTATTCAAAATTTCGGCAGCATAACGGCAGGGTAGTTTAAACCGGGACCGTCCCTAGTACGGCTCCTCGCTCTACCTTAAAACCTCGCGGTTTTTGACAATGGGGATCATGCATCTAGTTCGCACGCAGGCGGCATGTATATATTTATTTCATTTCCATAAACTAATCCTATGTGGTTTCAACCAAATATTTCTCAACCACAAGTGGGTATTTTTCAACCACAATCAATCAATATCAACCACAAACAATCCCAAACAACCATTCGCTATCAATCAATTTTCACACCAATCACAACCAATAAATATCGTCCTTGGTTTGTGGACGAGGGGCATATATATATTTATATTTATATATAGCAATTCACTTCTATTTCAACACATATATATTTATTTTTACAACGCATATATAACTTATACATCGAACGTACAACTTATACAACGCTTATACATGAGGTGTACAACGCTTATATAACTCATACATCGACTATATAATTTATACATCGTCGTTTTCCATATCGTTTATAAATTAGAAATCTCACATTGGGTTCCACTCCACCAAAAATAGCAGAAGGCTCAAAAAAATATGCGGTCTCTTCTAAAATGCAGAAGACGTCCACACGGTCACGATGTTTCCTGTTTCATCGAATTTCGTTAACATAGCAAAAAGATATGATTTTTCGAAGTTTGCAACGGTTTTAAACTGTCGAAATCAGTTAAATAATTAACAGCCGATACCTTTCAAAACTGTTCGAAACTAGGTCATGGATTTGCGCGCAAACGGTGGGTATTGGGGGCGATCGGCCTATGCCACGCTGACGGCCTTGGAGGGGCGCACGTGCGCCTGAGGTGGCTCTCCGTTCGGTGCAGCGATGTAGGCGCGGCGGAGCTCGAAAGTCCCGGACTTCCCGGGCTTGTAACTCTCCAAATACTGAATGATAATTAGCAAACTTTACATGGATTTGTAGATCTTTCCTATATCTACAAAAAACATAACTGGGGCGTGGTGTTTCGTTGCGTGGATTAGAAGAAAAAGAAGAGAGAAGTTCAGATTCAATTTCTGTCTCGCGCGACGAAGGATCGGGGAGAGAGAGAGAGTGGAGTGGCCAATCAGAATTTTCCATTTAATTTATATATTTTTAAAATTTCAAAAATACCCCCTACACAGACGAACACCAATTCAAACCCAACGACTGTCGTCCCTAGCGTTTTACCCCCATTCCGAACACAATGGGATATGTTTTGTAGGCCCATTCGACTGTTTCAGTCAGTTTTCCTTCAAATTTAAAATATAAAACATTCAATATTTGATTTGAACGTGCATTTCAATTTGCCAGGGCCACAAACTGATTTGAAAAATTCCAGAAAAATAAATCTAGCTATGTTTTGATGATACGGTCCCAACAAAACTAGTTTCGTCGAATTCTGAGACCGTTTGCAAAAAGGCTCATTTCTGGTCGATCCAATTTAACTGTAATTGACCAAAACACATTTTCCTTTGCCACGCTCACATATTAGCTTCAAAAATTATGAAATTTGAAACCTAGCAGTAACTTCACATCCCGGATCCAACAAAAGTTGTTTCGTCAAATTCTGAGGTCGTATGCAAAATGGTCAATTTCCCGGGCTATATAAATTCCATAACGACCTTTCTGAAAATTCATTCGGCCATAACTTTTGCTTTCCGCTATGAAAATTCGATTTTTCAGATTCGTTAGAGAGGTATTCACTAACAGATTTAAATATTTTTGGTTTCACTAAAATCCGTTTTGTTTTGCACCCGATACAGTTCGACAAAGTTTGAATTCAATTTTTGAAACTACAGCGCCTTTTCAAGCCTTGTTTATAATTAGAATTAATTATATTCGTTTTCAATTGTCGATTCAAGCTCAGTTTTCATTGCCATTATTTAAAATATTTATTTTAAATATTTAAAAACCATTATTTTAGCCCATTAAAAAAATTTAAATTGGTTCAGATTTTCTGGGTCGTTACACATGGTCTACCCAAGAGCAAATGACATACGTTCATGTTAACAATATCACACCAAATATCATCCTTGTATTTCAGCCCAATGGAAAATGAAACATACGCTCTTCTTCCCACAGTGACTTCTCCTCCTTTCTTTAACCAAGCATGGTTATATGGTCTAGAATGTTTCTCAGTCTTCAATCCCATCTTTTTCGGAAATCATGTTATCATAACTAGTTGCATCAATAACAAAATGACAAACCTTTCCAAGAATAGTACAAGTAGATTGGAAAATATTGCTTCGCAACCAATTTGTCTCTTCTACATGCTTTGGAGTTAAACACGGTCTTCTCATCATTGAACTACTCCCTTCGTCTCCTAACTCTATTTCTTCTACATCATTTTCAACATCATCGTCAAATTTAGGTGGTAGAGAATAGTCCACTTCAGCTTCTTCATCCTCATCTACCATTGTTCTCTTCTTTAGTTTAGGACATTCATTACTCTTATGGCCCACCTCTTAACAATTAAAGCATTTGACATTCGAATTGACCTTTGTCTTTGCAGCTTCATTAGCAACAGGTTTAGACACTAGTTTGGAAACATTAGCATTACTACTACCACTCTTATTTTGAATGTTGGAATTCGTGAACACTCCTCCTCCTCGCTCCCTTGCTTCTCCCAAGCTAGAGCTTTCTAGTGAGCTTCAGCAACATATATTGGATGGAACATATTCACCATGTCCTGAATCTGAGTTCTCAATCCTCTAACATATCTTGCAGTCAACTGTTCCTTTGTTTCCATGATATCGTTCCTTGCAATCAATTGATAGAATTCATCAGTATAATCACTCACTGACTTCTTCCTTTGTCTCAAGTTCTGCAAATGTTGATACATAAGAGAATGATAATTGTGAGGTAAGAATATAGCTCCCATCATCTTTTCCCATGTGACAACCTTTGGCTTTCCCATTCTTTCACGAGTTAGCTTAGTTTGTTGCCACCAGGCAATAGCTCTTCTTCTCAAACATGTAGCAACTAACCGAACTCTTTGATTTTCGGGAACATTCTTGAAATCCAGAGTTTCCTCTACATTCGACAACCAATCTAGGAACTCTTTTGCAGACATTCCTCCTTTGAATTAGGGAATTTCTGTCTTTATTCCGGATTCCTAATTATGATTATTTTTCGGTTGACGATACGGATCTCGAACGTGACCTTGATACTGAGAATGACTACTACTTCCTTCTTCTTCAAAGTCGAATGATGGCGATGTCGATCATGACCTTCTTCATGTCTTTCATTTCCACGGGATGGTTCGTGGGAATAATCATTGCGATTCCTTCTATCTCGATCCAATGGTGGCGTCTTCTTCTCCTTTCCAAATTCGAGGGCGAAGTTCGATGTCCAACATGATTTGAACCAGGCGATGCTCTTCTTCTAGCTTGATTCATGTCTAACATAAGCCTCTCTAATCTTCTAATTCCTTCATCAAATTTATCAATAATGTTCCTCTCCATTTGTTTGGCTTCTTCTCTCTGATACATCTCTTCCAAATTTTGATGATGATTAGCACGTCTTGGCGGCATGTTCAATTATCAACTAAACAATCCAAAGGCTCGGTTTGGACGATCTGGTAGTGATGGAAGTGGTGGCGGTCTGGGAAGTGCGGCTTTGAGGAGGTAATCTAAATGCTCTAACGATCCAGAATGCCTCGGACGGTCTAGAAGGCGTCAGATGTAACAAACCGCAAATCCGTACTATTTGAGTTGACTACATACATCACACGTCCAACCCAAGTATCACAGAAATACGAATCATTTTTTTTAGGAGAAAAAGGTAGAAGAAGAACAGAAATAACAGCACAGAATCTCACATCGCAGTGGAACAAAATATAATATATCATAACTTTTGAAATCCAAAATTTTAACTATTTAACTTACACTTATCAGAGTACAACACTTACAACACAACGGAAATAAAAATACTATATATCTAACACTGAAGCCTCCTGCTCCAAGCTCCTTTTAGATAGATCTGTAAAATCCTGAACTACTTGACTGCCCGTACAAATTTGGGCACCCTAGACTTTAGGTAAAACAAAACAAAATAAACTCCTGGGTCAGTCATGGGACTGGTATGAGTAAACAATTTAAAACAATTTGACAAAATAAATGATATCTCATAAGACCACGCTGTATAACACAGAACGAGTTTTTCCGTTATGAGAATCCAAAACACTTGATTTAACTTTCAAAGTCCTTTTGAAAGAAACGATAATCTTTATATCAAAACTTCTTTGATGTTATAATAATGTCTAAGTCAAATAAATAGAAATCTAGTGGAACACTTTCATCTCACGCTCCACTTGTATATAATATACAGTCAAAACCGCGGGCACTTATTGGGTAATACATTTCCAACTATGACAAGGTATGGAACTACCTTCCAATAGTGTATCTCTAGAGGAGAATACACTGGGTTCAACAAGAACATCTTGTAACCCGGCCACACATGACCGACCACTCATTTTGCTTGAGTGTATTGAATGTACATCACCAACGGTTGGGATCAACAACCGTTTCCCGAATGGGACAACATCAAATAGAATAAGGAATTAAATGAATTTCTCTAGATAGGTGATAATACGCCCTAATGGGAGCTACGCACATAGCCATGATGCCTGCCTGATTTTTGTCATTTCCCAGTTGTTGAGGCCTAAGGCTACGATTCTTACAATTCATTGATAGCACAATCACTTTTGAATGTCACATTGTCAGATCCGTTAATCATTAATTGATTTGCACAAATATATTCCGGATATTATGCTAAGAGAATAAATTCTCCGCTACCATATATATTTATACAGACCAACATATGCGATCATTGGAAATACTATGTCAGACATTCGTCTATATACGTTCGTTCTGTGATTGAACGAAACGGAAGGCACAATTTCCATTAATAGAAAAAGCCCTTGCACTCTACGCCGTCTCCGATTATCTTCATATATTCTGATTTGCAATGCTACTTCCAATACAGAGTGGTTCTCGGATAATAATCCAACCGGTCTCTCCGTATTGACAATGATATTGGCAAACACTTCGATAGTCGGTTATTTAACTATCGAAGAAAAACAAACATCCATTCATAACATCAAACAATCACTGGGCCTTTAGTTAATATTTCATCAATTAAATCACTACTCCATTTCCTTATCAATATTTGTTAAACAAATATTTTCAACCATCATCTTGGCCTTTTCGTTATTTGGAAAACATTTCCATGTATCACCTTATTTGATTTTATAGATGCATAGAAAATATCTTCTATTTAAAATTGGAAAACATTCCAATTACTTATATCTTTCACATCCGTTTATTTCTAAACTCAGGAAATATTTATTTGTTATATTTCCAAAATTCCACTTCCTTAGGTTAAAACAAATGTTGTGTAAAACATCGTTACAACAACCCAAAACACTGCATTCAACTAAATCTTATTCAAAAATTTCTCTTAGAGAGTGGATCTTGCTATTTATTGGTTAAAAATGAAATCAATCAAGTTGGGGGTATAACTACCTCTCAGACCTTGACTGAAAACATCCTTAACTTCAAAATGGACAAGACCACTTATCTCGAATAATCAACATCATACAAACCAATTATTCATTTTTAAACCCGTATACGTTTCGCTTTCTAATTTTACGAGATTTAATTGTAGATTTTCTTTTTGTTTGTAGTATTCTATTTTTAGGTCTGTCTCCTTATTGAATTATATATATATATATTGATACATTGATTTCTAGTTATCCAATTTTCTTAAAAATATTCTAACTCCTTAAATTCCCTTAAAATTTCGTCATAACCTCTTTTGTACCGGTCGATAATTCAAACCTCAACTCGCCTCTATAGGCCCTTTTCATTCAAAAAGAAAATCAAAAAGCCAAGTGGCTTGCCGATTCGACGCATAAAAACTCATACGGAATTTAAACATGTACCTTATTGTCGGGCACACGAATCATAACCTTCATACACTTCATCCCATACCAGTCTAACCCATATACATCCATTCCTAATTTATTCCAACTCAATTTGGTCATTTTAACTTAATTCGCTAACTTATTCTTTAATTAACTCTTTTGCGTATTTCACTTTTTATTTGAACATATCACGTTCAAATATAAATTAATTTGCTTACAAAACAATTGAATGCCATTTCTAATTCAAGTTTCATATTCGATTTTAAATACGAATTTACAAACCCTTTTTTTCGATTTAAAATTCCATTAACTAATTTTTCTTCAAATTAGTTAATTCTACTAGACAATTAAACATCTGATTTGATTTTGTTTCAAAAATCATTTCACTACTCCACTCGAGTTCATATATTATTTATAACTCAAATATGGGTTTTTCCTAAATGAAATTCAGATTTTATTTACTTAAAATCCTTTTATTTATTTAAATAAACGGTTGTGGTTTCATAATTGTTATGGCGTTGTTTTTCTGAAAATTTGATTTTGACATAACTCAAAATCTATTCGACGAAATCCAGATTTTTCTCTTCCATTAGAAAACTATTATCAAATCGGTCATGACGATTCTTGTTTCAAAGAATTCCGACTTAAATGAGTTATATATACTCAATTGAAGTTCGAAACGCCAATTTACAAACTACCGCGCCGCGGCGAGTTTGTTTTAATGATATTTTTATATATAAAAACATTTAAAATTCATTTATAATAATTTCAACTCCATTCTAATATATTTTAATATATATTAAATCCAATTTTGCCAATTCAACTTAATATTTCCAATTATCTAAAATCTTCTATTTTTCATTACTTGGTTATAATTTATTTATACTCAATTTGCTATATTAAATTCCAACTGCCTTTCATAAATAAATTATTTATAACATTCGATATAATCGAATTCTAATTGTAGATCCTCAAATTTATCTCAATTCAGTTTTTATTCCAAATTCCTGAATAAAATATGTCATTCCCTTTTTAAATTCATACTTGAATTTAAAATGCCAAATATATCTAATGATAATTATCTCACCTTATTTATAAACATTGTTTATAAATTTCCCTTTCTTGCTTTGTATATACCAACACAAGTTCTCATTTCAAAATCCTTTTAAAATTCTATTCCTATTGGAATATTTTATGATTACAACTTATATATTTAAATAGTGAATCCATATTTAAATCTAAACTTATATTTAATATAATCCTAATATATTTCTGATAATATTTTATCTAAATCAATTCGATCTAATCGAATTCAAATCATAAATCCATACAGATTTATTTTAAATCAATTTATATTCCGAACATCAGAATAGATTTCCTGGTTTCCCTTATTAACACAATTCCAAATCCATATTTCGAATTCACATTATGAATTTAAATATTTAAATTATCAAATGATAATTTTCTAGCTTTCTTTATAAATACCGTTTATATTACTTGTTCATATATTTTAAAACAAGTCTCAATTTCAAATCCATTTGAAATTAAAATTCTACTTTGGAAAAATTAATTTCCATTTCTAAATTCTCACTCGTATTTGCATTTCTCGAATTATACAATGATAATTCATTGTACTTCATTTATGAACAATGTTTATAAATTCATTTCAATACCCTGATTATCCAATGAGAATTATTTTATTTTATTTATAAACAGCATTTATAAATTTACTTCAATTTCCTGTATTATTTAATTTATAAACATCATTTATAAATTCAATACTTGTTTTATTTATTCAAAACAAGTAAATATCTTTATAGCCCACTCGAAATTCAAATTCTATTTTAAAAATAGAATTTCCCTTTTTAAATCTCAAAATTTCCTTTCACGGTATTTTTATAAATCACCATTTTGGCCCAGTGATATTTCAAACATCTGGAATAACAATTATCAATCACCGGTTTTTTTCTAACACATCATATAAGATAACATATATGAAACCAAACAAATAATAATATTTTTAAGGAATCCAGTTGGATTCCTCCAACCTGTTTTCCTGCATCCACAGATGTTAGCCAACATAAATAATACCCATCCTGCTTTGAGGCAGGATATGGCGATATAGAAGACATCCACTATCATAGTGTGGGGCGCATAGGATCATCTGCTAATGGTACTACGGGCATCCGCTAATGGTACTGCTGGAATTCAATCATCATTATATATATAATAACCACAAACACCAATCCTAAATAACTAATATATATTTTATAGCCAAAAAAATAATTCAGTGCATGCAAACAACCAACGAATAATTTTTTAACAAATAAAATAATTCTAAATAAAAATATGTGTGAGATTTACTCACTACGATTTTTATCTGCGCTGAACACCCACTGAGCATATTATATAAATTTCACAGTGATTTCTCCATACATCTGTTTTTCTAATGTAAATAAATAAATAAAATTTCAGTTATTGAATTAGACTAATTTAATTTAAATTAGTTACTCATGTGTAGACTAAATTCCAATTTAAACCTTAACTGATTAGTATACAGATTTTATTTCTTTACTAACTAGTTATATTGGTTTATACAACTTAATTTAATCAGCTTGTGAGATAAACTATGTAAACTTAAATTTATAATAAAACCCAACTTAGACTTAATTTTTAAAAATAAACTAACTATTTTCATCCATACCTTAATCCATGTTTCCATCTTTTCTATTTCCAGTGCCAAATGCAAGTCCCAACTCCATTTTAAACCCATCACTAACACAGCAAACTCGAGCACTAAAAATCAAATCTCATTGATCACCAAGCACTATCACTTCCTATTGTTGATGCACTGCCCTATTCCACTCACTCTGCATGCCTAACTGCTAACCACGTCAGCCATCATCCCTCAACTCCACATCTCCCTTCTGCGCTTAGCAACTGACCGGAGCCCCCAAACTTCCACTGATCCAGCAAATCTCAACCACCCAGTTCGACACTAGACAATCGCCAGTTCAAGCATCATACCCTCGAACTCCACAATCAACCCATGTTGCCTTCTTGAAATGTTTCGCTCTTCACTTACGCGATATACAGTGGAAGTCGCGACTTTCCCCCCACCATCGTGACTTGCTTTCCACTCACCTTCGTTGCCCTAGATCTCGATCTTGATAGGGAGATCGATCGAGTCCAAATCGGCTGCGATTTTGACTTCACTGTTGTTGTAAACCCAAATCCAGTTTCGATTTCGCTTACGCCTCAATCTTACACACCTCCATCCCAATATCGAAGTCACGGTCAATCCTTATTGAATCGCGATTTCTCATATTTCAAAGCTTCCGTTCGTTTTAAATTTAGTGGAGTGGTCCTTTTTCATTGTTTTGTAATTTTCCCTTTAGGCTTTGTATCGATTAAATGAATTGAGGAGTGGAATATAATACAACGGTAGTCGCGGTTTTAAATGGGAAAAGGGGGAAACCAGCGGACATTTTAACTTGTGATCGATTTCCTTATTACTGAAGAATCAAATAGAGGAATGAGAATGGTATGTCGTAATTTATAGGAGAATGATAATTTAGATATCAAGGAATTTAATTTAAAAAATATTTTAATTTAACTCGATTAGACATAAAAAGATTTTTATTCTTTTTAAATTGATATCGATTTGATTTCGAACCTATCCACAATCAAATATTTCGGGGTCCATTAATTCCAATCGAAATACAACAACTGACATCTCTAGGGTTTAACCACCATTCTGAATACACTGGAATGAATATCGAAGCCTGATTCGATCATCTGGAAAAGATACTAATTTAAACTAACTATTTAAATTCAATTCAAGTGATAAAAATACATTTTAAATTCAGACCAGTCAAATTTATCAATAATAAATTATTATTTCCATCGTTTCTATTCAAATAGAATTTCAATAAATTACTCGAATTATTTTGATTCAGTTTAAATTTCGAACTGAATTATTTTAGATTCTCGTTTTTTTTGATAATTATATATATTCGAAATAAATCGTATTTCGGTTATTGAATTGATAACCCAATATAAAAATTCTTTTATATTATCAACTGAATATTTAAAACAATATTAAATATTTAGAATAAACTGACCAAAAATCCAAGTCGTTACATTCTTCCCCCTTAAAAGAATTTCTTCCCCGAAATTACTAAGGTAGGAAAAATAGTACGAACCCATTATTTTCCAAAAATCCACTTATGTTGAAACTCAACATTTCATACTTCTACAAATTTAGTTCAACCAAAACTTTTGGTTTTCATTCATATGTCACACCATATATACTTACATTCATTTAATCCGAATGATTTTCAATCAATATTTCACATCCAATTCATATTCCATTCAAATTGATTCTCAATGATTTATCCACTTCAATTCATTTAACTTGCTTAAGTTAAATTTAAATATCAGAATTCAAATACCCAGGTTTTTATTTCAAATCCCTTTGAAATCATATAAACATATACCTATATTTATAACTCGTCACAAACTCAAAACATATGAATTTTCAAACCTATCTTGTTTTCTTTCCAACAAATTTCCATAAAAATCCTTAGAACTCGAAAACGAACACCGATGATGCGACAGTCATCATCCAAATTATTTTCCAGCCACTGAAGTGAGTTCAGTGTTTTACCAATTTCAAAATCCATTTCAAGATGATTTTATTCAGATTTCCTTCCAAAACTGAGACGACCCCAAACCCCGTACTAACGGCGGCAAGGGTAATCCGTGGAATATGACACAGAAACCGATAATAGCAGAACAGAAATAAATAAATACACCAGATAATGAACAATAGAATGTAGTGGACAAAAGTAATCATCAGAGTTACACGTTACAAGATCATACTTATTACAATTACAGTTCAACTATACATATATGTCTACAGCGGAAAACAAACATAATATGTACAATTGGAGCTGAACAGCATAAAAAGAGATAAATGATAGAATCCATCTTCAGCTCCAGCTATCCAGAAAGAACCAGCTAAACCTGAATACAAGGCTGCCCGTGTAGAAAAGGGGCACCCGAGTTTGAAAGTGAAACAAACTACGAGTCAGTCATGGGACTGGTATGAGAAATCCACTTAACACATATATAATTGGCTAATCACAGGACCACGCCACTTTCGTGGAATGGGTTTACTCCATTGGATTGCCAGTGCTTTAAAACAAATCTTTCTTTTAAACAACGCAATGCTTTTTATAAAAATGAAGCCATTATAAGACTCAGTTCCCATCACACAATGCAACGCAAACCGGAGGATAGAGTTTTACCTTATAATGGCCAAAATATGATTGATACAAATAAAACAAAAGCATTTGATATTACTACTAGTGTTTATATGTCTCAAAAACAATTTCAAATCATAACTATCAATCATAGATGACATGAGCGTCCCATGCCACTATGTCGCCAAATATATATATACAATCGAAACCGCACAGTCACGTATTTGGAAATTGGATTTCCGTCATGAACCAAGGCAAAAGATAGTCCTTACCGAATTCGAGACGCTCTAGCCCGTGTCTCAGGAACAGCCGCAACTGCCCCTTGGAGCGACAGGGCCGGTCCACCGATGTGGATTATTATGCTTGAACTCTACGTTTCCCCGCCCTTTGGGGCGTCAATGAGCCAATGAATGACTCCAACGGACCCGGATCGTCCGATCAAACCGAGGCTCCTCACAACAGCAACAACCACATAGGTGAAAAGTATATAAATGTCAGGGCTGGTAGGTCACTGACACCAACCTAGCTAGAAAGAAACGCATGCCCTCCCTGAGGTCCTTCTCCCGTTTCTGGTTCATACCGGGGTGCGAGGCTCGCGAATTCACATTATACACAAAGCTACGCCACACAGGCGGTGCTTTGATCATCACCACAAGACTTTGCTTTTCAACAGAAGCCTCGATCATTTGCCACTTAGGCATGCCACACTAGCAATTCATGTCGTGCGACTGATGTCCATCGATATACAACCTCTGAGCTCGTGCGTTTCAGAGAAGGGCGTTAAGCAAGAGAATAAATTCGCCGCCGCCAAACAGATGTATATTTAACAGAGATCAATCAACACAGAATAAAATCCAATGTCAGACACAGTCCATTTACAAGTCCGTTCTGGGTCTGAACGAAACCGGAGGCACTAAATACCTCGCAAACCCATCGATCACCACGTACGTCTGGACGATCACCACTCATTATCCATATTTCGGGATGCCTCCCAATCAGGACCTCGGTTACCATCCAAACGAGGTGAAGATCTCCGGTCTTCGACCACCGTCTTCATCTTCGAATTTCAATCGTCGGTCAATTATTTGAAATGAGAATTAACTCGGCCTTTTCAAATAATTCACGTATATTTAGAATTTCAAATCAATTTATTTCAATGGTTAAATCATTCGACAACACCAATTTTGTTCTTTAATGTAATTTTCACACCAAACACATTCAACCATCAAATACCACATAAATCGAGCAAATTCAGTTTATTTCCATTTCATATCGTTTATGATATTTTCTAACGATTTATCGCTATTTTTATTTTTTTTAAAATAGCCAATTTATTCAAAACGACGCTTCGGGCCATAACGCGGCCGTGGCGCTGTTTTTCTTCAGATTTGAATTAAACATCTCTGAAAATCTAACCATTGGATCTTTACAAAATTTACATCATTAGAAAGATCTTTTCAAAACGAATCCAACGGTTCCAGTTTCGGGAAAAATCCGAAGGTCGGATCTCCTGGTACAATCGTTTGAATTTTCGATTTCAAAATACGAACTACAGCGTCGTCATTCGATTAAATATAATTATATTTATATATATATATATATAATCATTTCTGGCGCTGTTTTTCTTCAGATTTGAATTAAATATTCCAGACAATCCAACCGTTGGATTTTTACAAAGTTGATGCCGTTGGAAAGATTTTTCCAAAGCGAACCCAACGGTTGCGATTTCAGGAAAATCCGATGGTCGGATCTCCCGTACTAATCGTTTGAAATCACGGTTTCAAAATTCGAACTGCACGACTATGTTTCGTTTTAATTTTATTTATATTTATATATTCATATAAATATAGTTCATTCAACCATTTCAATATCGTTTTCACTTCAAATATTTCACTAACGCCTTTAAATTTTGGAAAATTTCGCCATAACCTCCTTTGTATGGGAGGGGCTGGGAAAATTCCCAAATAGCCACACGGGCGTCTCATGTCGAAAAGAAAAAGAAAAAGCCAAGCGGCTAGCCAACAGGCTCATAAAATCATCACCCAAACAAAACAGTAAATGTGTACCTATTTGTTGGGCACAAAAATTTTATTCCTCTTCTCTAGCCCCTTTGCTATAACCTGTTCAATAAATATGCATGTACATATATATAGTTCTTATCACTTATCATTTTCTATTCAACTTCATATTTAATTCCATTTGGTTTAAAAACACCATTCATTCTAATGTTGCATGTATATGCAAAAATCATATCATTAGCTAATTAATGAATATTTCGACTCATGCATATTTATTTGAACGAGTTGCTATTTTTAACACTCCACATTTCAACAATTCATGTATATAATAAAAATGTGATTTTTATTGTAAAACAATTCATTTCAAAACACTATTATTTTATATAGTTTATATAGGTGATGAAAATAGGATTTTTATTATAAAACAAATTCTTTCAAAACGAGATTATTTTACATAGTCCATATAGTCGGTAAAAGGTGATTTTTTATTATGAAACAATTTATTTCAAAATATGAATACCATTCAATACATGAATTTCTAATCAACGAATGAATATCGATTCAACACATGAAGGTTTTCTATAGTGTCTATATACAGATAAAAATGTGATTTTTATATTTGAAACGCGAATACCATTCAACACATGAATTTCTAATCAACGAATGAATATCGATTCAACACATGAAGGTTTTCTATTCAATGAATAAATATAGTTTCGGAAAATGAAAATAATTCAAACACATGAATATTATTCAAAATTTGGGCAGCATAACGGCAGGGTAGTTAAAACCGGGACCGTCCCTAGTATGGCTCCTCGCTCTACCTTAAAACCTCGCGGTTTTTGACAATGGGGATCATGCATCTAGTTCGCACGTAGGCGGCATGTATATATTTATTTCATTTCCACAAACTAATCCTATGTGGTTTCAACCAAATGTTTCTCAACCACAAATGGGTATTTTTCCACCACAATCAACCAGTATCAACCACAACCAATCTCAATCAACCATTCACTATCAATCAATTTTCACACCAATCACAACCAATAAATATCGTCCATGGTTTGTGGACGAGGGGCGTATATATATATATATATACACACACTTATATATAGCAATTCACTTCTATTTCAACACATATATAATTTTTACAACGCATATATAACTTATACATCGAACGTACAACTTATACAACGCTTATACATGAGGTGTACAACGATTATATAACCCATACATCGACTATATAATTTATACATCGTCATTTTCCATATCGTTTATAAATTATAAATCTCACATTGGGTTCCACTCCACCAAAAATAGCAGAAGGCTCAGAAAAATATGCGGTCTCTTCTAAAATGTAGAAGGCGTCCACACGGTCACGATGTTTCCTGTTTCATCGAATTTCGTTAACATAAAAAAAAGATATGATTTTTAGAAGTTTGCAACGGTTTTAAACTGTTAAAATCAGTTTTAAATTAAAACAGCCGATACCTTTCAAAACTGTTCGAAACTAGGTTTCGATTTTTCGATCAATCCGTGCAATGGTTCCACGATCGGGTTGCGCAGGGTCGAAGACCTACGTGAGGCACACGTGCGCCAGGGAGGAGGGTCAACTCGGTGGGCCCTAGCTGGCGTGGCGGCGGTTTCAATGTCGCAACTTCACGGAGGTGATTCGGGAGATTTACACAACTATAATTGCTGCTCCTTATATGGATTTGAAGATCTCTCCGAGCTCTACAAAATCCTCAATAGGAGGGAGGCGTAATTTTGCTTGTAGGAGGAGAAACGGAGGAGAGAAGGCACGAGCGGTTTCCACCGTAAATCGTTATCGGGGAGAGAGAAGGGGGGTCTGACGTGGACGAGTAGATTTTCTTTTTTTATTTATAAAGTTTAAAAATCCGAAAATACCCCTTGCCTCTCGCGAACCCCAATCCAAACCCAACGACTATCGTCCCTAGCGTTTTACCCCCATTCCGAACACAATGGGATATGTTTCGTAGGCCCATTCGACTGTTTCAGTCAGTTTTCTTTCAAATTAAAATATAAAATATTTAATATCTAATTTGAACGTACATTTCAATTTGCCAGGGCCACAAACTGATTCGAAAAATTCCAGAAAAATAAATCTAGCTATGTTTTGACGATACGGTCCCACCAAAATTAGTTTCGTCGAATTCTGAGATCATTTGCAAAAAGGCCCATTTCTGGTCGATCCAATTTAACTATAACTGACCAAAACACATTTTCCTTTGCCACGCTCACATACTAGCTCCAAAAATTATGAAATTTGAAACCTAGCAATAACTTCACATCCCGGATCCAACAAAAGTGGTTTCGTTGAATTCCGAGGTCGTATGCAAAATGGCCAATTTCACAGGCTATATAAATTCCATAGCGACCTTTCTGAAAATTCATTCGGCCATAACTTTTGCTTCCCGCTATGAAAATTTGATTTTTCAGATTCGTTAGAAAGGTATTCACTAACAGATTTAAATATTTTTGGTTTCACTAAAATCCGTTTTGTTTTGCACCCGGTACAGTCCGACAAAGTTTGAATTCATTTTTTTTTTTGAAACTGCAGCGCCATTTCAGGCCTTGTTTATAATTATAATTAATTATATTCATTTTCAATTGTCGATTCAAACTCAGTTTTCATGGCTATTATTTAAAATATTTATTTTAAATATTTAAAATCCATTATTTTAGCCAATTTCAAAATTTTAAATTGGTTCAGATTTTCTGGGTCGTTACAAAAACAAAGCTATATTCCTTTAATATGTTTCAGAAAATATTTTTCCAATATCCCAGGATTCAAATTCCAAATTCTGGTTTGAATTAAATTTTAATTCATCTCATTTGTATATATTTCATTCATATACAAATTCTATTTGGTTATAGATAACCACTTCATTTCTCATTTGATTATAATAATAACAACCAACACATCCATGTAATATAATAATTTCAGAAAATTATTATTTCTTTCTTATCAAAAATAGAATTTTGGGTAAATTATTTTATTCACCCACTTTAAAACATTATTATGTCATATCTTTTGTTTAAGTGTTTAGAAATTCCTATCGACTTCGTGGCATCCCACAATTCAATCAGAATTCATAAACCACTCAACAGACTAGCCAACACAATATAAAATAGTTTTTATATCAATTTACAAACACGCACTCTCGTATATATACACTCAACTCATTCTATGGAACTACTGACCCTATCTCTAATGAGCTCATCCCACCAAAGCATAGGTATTCGCTAAACCTAAGCTCTGATACCAATGTAACAAACCACAAATCCGTACTATCTGAGTTGACTACATACATCACACGTCCAACCCAAATATCACAGAAATACGAATCATTTTTTTAGAAGAAAAAGGTAGAAGAAGAACAGAAATAACAACACAGAATCTCACATCGCAGCAAAACAAATATAATATATCATTACTTTTGAAATACAAAATTTTAACTATATAGCATACACTTATCAGAGTACAACACTTACAATACAGCGGAAATTAAAATACTATATATCTAACACTGAAGCCTTCTGCTCCAAGCTCCTTTTAGATAGATCTATAAAATCTCGAACTACTTGACTGCCCGTACTAATTTGGGCACACAAGAATTTAAGTAAAACAAAACAAAATAAACTCTGGGTTAGTCATGGGACTGGTATTTAAAACAATTTGAGAAAATAAATGATATCTCATAAGACTACTCCGTATAACACAAAACTGGTTTTTCCCTTATGAGAATCCAGAACACTTGATTTTACTTTCAAAATCCTTTTGAAAGAAACGATAATCTTTATATCAAAACTCCTTTGATATTATAATAATGTCTAAATCAAATAAGTAGAAATCTAGTATAACGCTTTCATCTCACGCTCCACTTGTATATAATATACAGTCAAAACCGCGGGCACTTATTGGGTAATGCATTTCCAACTTTGACAAGATATGGAGCCACCTTCCGATAGTGTATCTCTAGAGGAGAATTCACTGGGTTCAACAAGAACATCTTTGAACCCGGCCACACATGACTGACCACTCATTTCGCTTGAGTGTATCGAATGTACATCACCAATGGTTGGGATCAACAACTGTTTCCCGAATGGGACAGCATCGAATATAATGAGGAATTAAATGAATTTCTCTAGATAGGTGATAACACACCCTAATGGGAGCTACCCACATAGCCATGCTGCCTACCCGATTTTTGTCATTTCCCAATTGTTGAGGCCTGAGGCTACGATTCTTACAATTCAGTGATAGCACAATAACTTTTGAATGTCACATTGTCAGATCCGTTAATCATTAATTGATTTACACAAATATATTATGGATCTTATGCTAAGAGAATAAATTCTCCGCCACCATATATATTTATACAGACCAACATATGCGATCATTGGAAATACTCTGTCAGACATTCGTCTATATACGTCCGTTCTAGGATTGAACGAAACCAAAGGAACCATTTCCATTAATAGAAAAAGCCCTTGCACTATACTCCATCTTTGATTATCTTCATATAATCTGATTCGCAATGCAATTGCCAATACGGAGTGGTTCTCGGATAATAATCCAACCGGTCTCTCCATATTGACAACGATACTGGCAAACACTTCGATAGTCGGTTATTTAACCATCGAACAAAAACAAATATCCATTCATAACATCAAACAATCACTGGGCCCTTAATTAATATTTCATCAATTAAACCACTACTCCATTTCCTTATCAATATTTGTTAAACAAATATTTTCAACCATCATCTTGGCCTTTTTTGCTATTTGGAAAACATTTCCATATATCGCCTCCTTTGATTTTATAGATACGTAGAAAATATCTTCTATTTAAAATTGGAAAACATTCCAATTACTTATCTCTTTCACACCCGTTCATTTCTACACTCAGGAAATATATATTTATTATATTTCCAAAATTCCACTTCCTTGGGTTAAAACGAATGTTGTGTAAAACATCGTTACAACAACCCAAAACACTGCATTCAACTAACTCTTATTCAATCATTTCTCTTAGAGACTAGAGCTTTCTATTTATCAGTTAAAAATGAAATCAATCAAGTTGGGGTATAACTACCTCTCAGACCTTGATTGAGAACATCCTTAACTTCAAAACGGACAAGACCACTTACCTCGAATAATCAACATCATACAAACCAATTATTCATTTTTAAGCCCGTATACGTTTCGCTTTCTAATTTTACCAGATTTAATTATAGATTTTCTTTTTGTTTGTAGTATTCTATTTTTAAGTCTGTTTCCTTATCGAATTCTATATATATCGATACATTGATTTCTAGTTATCCAATTTTCTTAAAAGTATTCTAACTCCTTAAATTCCCAGAAAATTTCGCCATAACCTCCTTTGTACCGGTCGGTAGTTCAAACCTAAACTCGCCTCTCTAGGACCTTTTCATTCAAAAAGAAAATCAAAAAGCCAAGTGGCTTGCCGATTCAACGCATAAAAACTCATATGGAATTTAAACATGTACCTTATAATCGGGCACACAAATCATAACCTTCATACACTTCATCCCTTACCTGTCTAACCTATATACGTCCATTCCTAATTTATTCCAACTCAATCTGGTCATTTTAACTCAATTCGCTAATTTATTCTTTAATTAACTCTTTTGCCTATTTCACTTTTTATTTGAACATATCACGTTCAAATATAGATTAATTTGTTTATAAAACAATCGAATGCCATTTCTAATTCAAATTTCATATTCGATTTTGAATATGAATTTACAAACCCCATTTTCTGATCCAAAGTCCAATTTCGATTTAAAATTCCATTAATTAATTTTTCTTTAAATTAGTAATTCTACTCAACAATTAAACATCTGATTTGATTTTGTTTCAAAAATCATTTCATTACTCCACTCGAGTTCAGATATTATTTATAACTCAAATCTGGACTTTTCCTAAATGAAATTCGGATTTTATTTACTTAAAATCCTTTTATTTATTTAAATAAACCGTTATGGTTTTATAATGGTTATGGCGCTGTTTTTCTGAAAATTTGATTTTGACATAACTCAAAATCTATTCGACGAAATCCAGATTTTTCTCTTCCATTAGAAAACTATTATCAAATCGGTCACGACGATTCTTGTTTCAAAGAATTCTGACTTAAATTGAGTTCTATATACTCAATTGAAGTTCGAAACGCCAATTTATGAACTACTGTACGACGACGAGTTCGTTTTAATTATATATATATAAACATTTAAACTTCGTTTATAACAATTTCAACTCCATTCTAATATATTTTAATATATATTAAATCCAATTTTCCCAGTTCAACTTAATATTTCCAATTATCTAAAATCGACGATTTTTCATTACTTAGTTATAATTTATTTATACTCAATTTGCTATATTAAATTCCAACACCCTTTTATAAATAAATTATTTATAAAATTCGATATAATCGAATTCTACTTGTAAATCCTCAGATTTATCTCAATTCAGTTCTTATCCAAGTTTGCGAATAAAATATATCGTTCCCTTTTTAAATTTATACTTGAATTTAAAATGCCAAATATGTCTAATAATAATTATATCACCTTATTTATAAACAACGTTTATAAATTTCCCTTTCTTGTTTTATATATACTAAAACAAGTTCTCATTTCAAAACCCTTTTGAATTTCTATTCCTATTGGAATATTTTATCGATTATAACTTATATATTTAAATAGTGAATCCATATTTAAATTTAAACTTCTATTTAATATAATCCTAATATATTTCTGATAATATTTTATCGAAATCAATTTGATCTAATCAAATTCAAATCATAAATCCATACGGATTTATTTTAAATTAATTTATGTTCCAAACATCAAAATAGATTTCCTGGTTTCCCTTATTAACACAATTCCAAATCCACATTTCAAATTCACATTTTGAATTTAAATTATCAAATGGTAATTTTCCACCTTTCTTTATAAATTCCGTTTATATTACTTGTTTATATATTTTAAAATAAGTCTCAATTTCAAATCCATTTGATATTAAAATTCTCCTTTGGAAAAATAAATTTCTATTTCTAAATTATCACTCGTATTTGCATTTCTCGAATTATACAATGATAATTTATTTTACTTTATTTATAAACATTGTTTATAAATTCATCTCAATTCCTTGATTATCCAATGAGAATTATTTTATTTTATTTATAAACACCGTTTATAAATTTAATTCAATTTCCTATGTTATTTAATTTATAAATTCAATACTTGTTTTATTTATTCAAAATAAGTAAATATCTTTGTAGCCCATTCGAATTCAAATTATATTTTAAAAATAGAATTTCCCTTTTTAAATCTCAAAACTTCCTTTCACAGTATTTTTATAAATCACCATTTTGGCCCAGTGATATTTCAAACATCCGAAATAACAATTATCAATCACCGATTTTTTTCTAACACATCATATAAGATAACATATATGAAACCAAACAAATAATAATATTTTTGAGGAATCCACTTGGATTCCTCCAACCTGTTTTCCTGCATCCGCAGACGTTAACCAACATAAATAATACTCATCCTGCTTCGAGGTAGGATATCACGGTATAGAAGGTCATCCACTATTATAGCGTGGGGCGCATAGGGTTATCCCCTAATGGTACTGCGGGAATCCAATCATCAATATATATATATATAATAACCACAAACACCAATCCTAAATAACTAATATATATTTTATAGCCACAAAAATAATTCAGTGCATGCAAACAACCAACGAAAAATTATTTTAACAAATAAAATAATTCTAAATAAAAATATGTGTGAGATTTACTCATCGCGATTTTTTTCTGCGCTGAACACCCACTGAAGCATATTATATAAATTTCACAGCGATTTCTACATACGTGTGTTTTTTCCAATGTAAATAAATAAATAAAATTTCAGTTATTGAATTATACTAATTTAATTTAAATTAATTACTCTTATGTAGAGTAAATTCCAATTTAAACCTTAATTGATTAGTCCACAGATTTTATTTCTTTACTAACTAGTTATATTGGTTTATACAACTTAATTTAATCAGCTTGTGAGACAATTTATGTAAACTTCAATTTATAATAAAACTGACCTTAGACTTAATTTTTAAAAATAAACTAACTATTTTCATCCATACCATAATCCATGTTTCCATCTTTTCTGTTTCCAGTGCCAAATGCAAGTCCCAACTCCATTTTAAACCCATCACTAACACAACAAACTCGAGCACTAAAAATCAAATCTCATCGATCATCAAACAGTACCACTTCCTATTGTTGATGCACTACCCTATTCCACTCACTCCGCATGCCTAACTGCTAACCCCATCGGCCATCATCCCTCACCTCCACATCTCCCTGCTAGGCTTAGCAATAGACCGGAGCCCCCAAACTTCCAATGATCCAGCAAATCTCAACCACCCAGTTTGACACTAGACAATCGCCAGTTCAAGCATCAGACCCTCGAACTCCACAATCAACCCATGTCGCCCTTCTTGAAATGTGTCGCTCTTCACTTACGCGATATACAGTGGAAGTTGCGACTATCCCCCCGCCATCGTGACTTGCTTTCCGCTCACCTTCGCTGCCCTAGATCTCGATCTTGATAGAGAGATCGATCGAGTCCTAATCCGCTGCGATTTTGACTATTCATGATTGTTGTAAACCCAAATCCAGTTTCGATTTTGCTTACGCCTGAATCTCACATGCCTCCATCCTAATATCGAACTCACGGTCGATCCTTATTGAATCGCGATTTCTCATTTTTCAAAGCTTCCGTTCGTTTTAAATTTAGTGGAGTGGTCCTTTTTCATTGTTTTGGGGTTTTTCTTTTAGGCTTTGTATCGATTTAATGAATTGAGGAGTGGAATATAATACAAGGGTAGTCGCGATTTTAAATCTGAAAAGGGGAAAACCAGCAGACATTTAACTTGTGATCGATTTCCTTATTACCGAAGAATCAAATAGAGGAACGAGAAAGGTATGTCGTAATTTATAGGAGAATGATAGCTTAAATATTAAATAATTTAATTTAAAAAATATTTTAATTTAACTCGGTTAGACATAAAAAGATTTTTATTCTTTTTAAATGGATATTGATTTGATTTCGAACCTATCCACAATCAAATATTTCGGGGTCCATTAATTCCAATCGAAACATGACAACTGACATCTCTAGGGCTTAACCACCATTAAGGATACACTGGAATGAATATCGAAGCCTGAGTCGATCATCTGGAAAAGATACTAATTTAAACTAACTATTTAAATTCAATTCAACCGATAAAAATACATTTTAAATTCAAACAAGTCAAATTTATCAATAATAAATTATTATTACCATCGCTTCTATTCCAATAGAATTTCAATAAATTACTCAAATTATTTTGATTAAGTTTAAATTTCGAACTGAATTATTTTAGATTCTCGTTTTTTTTATAATTATATATATTCAATATAAATCGTATTTCGATTATTGAATTGATAACCCAATATAAAAATTCTTTCATATTATCAACTGAAACAATATTAAATATTTAAAATAAACTGACCAAAAATCTGGGTCGTTACATCGGCGATCTAGAATGGTGGTGGCGAGTTGGTGGTCTAATGATGGAAATGATGGTCTGGAGGTTGATGGCAGCGGTCCAAAATGGAATGTAATGGTGGTGACGATCCAAGTGAGGTAGAGATGGTGATGATGCAAAACTGAATGGTTTCGACGATCCGACCATAATGGTGATCAAGCGTTGGCGATCCAACCAAAATGGCAACCAAGGCTCCGGCGATCCAACCAAAAGATGAAAATCTCGCTCTAATACCAAACTGGCCCAGCTCTAGGATCAAAACTTCAAACGAATGGATGGATCTGTGGAAAACGATAAAGGATGATGTAGGTGCTCAAATCCGTTGATCTTTCGTTGCCGGAATCTCGCTATCTCTAACACGTTGATCTCGCAGGATACTGTGTTATCAATCTACGATTCTTCGAATGTTGATCACTCGCAAGCGATACCGTAAATTGTCTTCAAGTTCGTTGATTCGAGCGCACTCGAATATCCGAAGATGGAGAAAGGAGATCACTCTTAACTTCCAATTTTAATGATGGCACAAACTTCACACAAAAATTTATTCAACAATCAATAACCCTTACAACTCACACCATACCCCTATTTATAGGGTTACAATTCATGCCCCAAAGCAGGAAATGACCCAAGTACAACATGCGCACGACCCAAACCATAAAAACACGACCCAACAGATGCGGGCAACCCAACAAATACAAACACGCCTTAAAATACGGAATGATCCAAACATAACGATAACCCAAACTACAAAACATAAATACGACCCAATATGCATGTGTCATGATCCAACTTCAGGAGGAACGATCCAAAAGTGAACGACCCATCAACACTTTCTTAAGTCCGTACTTCCTTTTTAGATTGTTAGTCCTCTCTTCCTAGTCTTCTAGCTCGCAGAACATTATGGTTAGGTCGTGGAATGACCTATACACCCGCTCTTCAAGGTTTAGTCCGCAAAACAGTTCCCCTAGGACGCTGGACGTCCCATAGGCTTTCTCTTTTTGCCTTAGCTCGTTGGTTGGCTTCTTTAGGGTGCTGTGCGACCCGAAAATCCCCCTCTTTGCTTTAGGACACTGGACTACTTCTCTAGGTCGTTGGATGTCTTATAATTCACCAAAGAGCATTTTCCATGATGTGCTGCAACAGAATGACACCCCAAAAAATATTTATCTAGCAATGAATAATTCTGAAGAATATGCGAAACCAAGACCGACTAGGATAGGCGAGAAGGCAACAAACTCGGGAAAGTTCTGTAGGTTCCACAATCAACCCGGTCATAATACAAATGAATGTAGGCACCTCAAAAGCTTGATTGAGGAGTTGATTCAGAAAAACAGATTCCAACAATATGTGAAGAATCCTCAAGCTGCAAACCCTTCTACAACTCCCCCGGGGCAAGGGGCATTAAATGACCAGTACGGTCCAAACAGCAGATCTCCTGCTCAAACTAATCCAAGGCCGATAATCAACTAAGGATCAACGATTGGTGCTCCAATTTCAATGGCTTAGAATAAGCGATCAACATCGCCACCGCCTTATTTCCTACTTTACTTCCCGCTTTATTTCATGCTTTACTTCGTATTTTACTTTCTATTATATTATAACTTCTTGTAAACAGTCCGTAATAATCTGCAAGTGAGGCACTAAACATTTGCTTTGTAACTGACATCACATTTTAGCATATTTGCCTAAGTAAATCTCTTACTTGCAATATTCTTGATAATTCAAAATTTTCTAAAAGACGATTTCTTACTAACAATCTATTCGGTAAATGCTTGCTTCCTTGAAACCCGATGCGATGTGGCAACCCCAATAACACTAACTCAAGCGCGAGTGCAAAAAACATCATCTTGCGTAAATGTAATGATTAAAAGCGCCACCTTGGAAAGTGAATGAGTGGTTTTGCCAAAGGTCAAACGGTGGAGAGTTTGGCAAGTGTATCCAAGGTTGCAAGTTCTAAGGGGTAGCCCGCGCCCGACTGTAATCACTTGTCGTAGTCAAGTGCATCCAACAAGAGGTCAGTGTTCGCTCCATGGAATAACACAAACCCTTGCAAATCCCAAAGGGTCATAATCTCTCAGTCTAGATGCGATCACTGATTATAACAAGGTGAATCCGACAGGACGACTGATGTCTGAAAGAACCTCTCGGTCCTGCTGCGATCTCCTACTATGGATAAGTGTATTCGACATGTAAGGACTGACGTTCACCCTGCGAAATGACACAAACCCGACAAAGTTCTATTAAGAAAACCTCTTAGTCCAGTTGCGATTGTTTACCATAGTTAAGCATATCCGACATGACGACTGATGGTCACTTTGTGGAATTTCACAAATCAAAGACCTCCTTTAGTAGAGGTGAAATAAAATCCATCCATAGCAAGGGTAAATTTAAAAGTCCTCCCATAGAAGAGGCAAATTAAAGTACCTCCATAGCAAGGGCACCCTCCATAGCAAGGGTAAAAGTCCCTACATAACAAGGGTACCCTCCATAGCGAGGGTAAACCCTCCATAGAAAGGGTAAATCAAAGTCCTCCCATAGTAGAGGCAAAATGAAGTCCCTCTATAGGAAGGAAAATTTTAAAATTTCGTCCTCCCATAAGTAGAGGCAAAATTGAAAATCCTAAAGACTGCTCCGGGGGAACCCAATTGATTGTCGGTATTAGGAAGTACTTGATCCGATTACGACGAACATTGGGATTCTAACCAAAGTCCTCTCTGGGGGCATTCCTTCTGAATCCACCGATGCTTGGATTAATTAGTATAATTGAGTGACGAAAGTCTCCAATGCCTGAATTCACCAAGCTGGATTGCAGACAAAGTTCGGATTTTAACCAACTAATTTGCATAGTGTTTGAATATCTCAGATGCAACGGGTGTTGGACATTAACCAGTTCACTTGCGTAGTGACTGAATACCCTAGACATGGCAAGTGTTAAATTTTTGCCTAAACAGGGGCATGAAACTTAAATACTTCCCATAGTGAAAGACAACGACCTCATGAACAAGGGCATGAATATCAAAGCTTCTCAAAGAGGAAGCGGAAAATAAACCACTGATTCATATTTCCTAAATGTGAAATATCATACACTACCATATAAGTCAATTAAAACGATGACATTTGAAATCCACAGTCGGCTTTAGTCGATTAGATGATCTTAAGTGATAACGCGACTTCGAATTAGAATATCGTGCTTGTGCAGATAATATTTAACGAGTTAAAAACCGTTGAATAAAACAACCCTGTGAAAATTCAATTCAAAGTAAAATTCGCTATAAGTCATGAACTAATTCACTATCGATATGGACAGTCGATGGTAAGTATACGTCCAGAATCATGCAAATACTTGTTTTAATTACAGAGCAGGTAGCATGGTACATATAAGTCCAAAGCTTGATTTGCCACAGAAAACAAAAAGCTACAAGTGAATCTCAATGCAAGTTGTGTTCATTTCGAAGATCGCATTTCTCGCAAGCAAAAAAACCATTCAGGCATTGTATCAAACAACTCAAGTGCAAATGATCGAATTACACATAAAACAGCAGCAACATGTTAAAATTAACATGTGTATGTACTTGATTGCATACATTCAGTATAATAGTGTGTATATGAATAAGTGAAGCCTAAAAGCCAAGATCGTTCATACCATAAGAAAGCTACCATGGGCTCGAGCAGGTCAGTCTCATGGGGTCGAGCACCATCAGCTAGCTCGGTCGAGCACCCTTCCAAGTAGATATCAAACAACAACACCACACTCGAACACTTGGAGGTCGGGCGGAACCTTGCATATGGGTCACACACCACGAGGTCGAGCACTACGTGACTCGAGCAGGGCAGCTCCATGAAGGGTCGAGCATCGCAGAGAGCATAGTTTGGTTCTAAGATATAAAAGAGAAGGATGGCACACTTGTATTTTCCAATCCCCATTTTGCACAGTAATATACAAAAGAAATAATATAATGGCACGAATGTAATTACTATTCCCATTTTAGAATAGTATCAGTGCATATTATAAAAAGTGCATGAAGGCAGTGGTCGATCGCACGTTATTCATTGGTCGCTCATGCAAGTAGAGGTCGCTCGCACAGAAGGGGTCGCTTGCACGTGAACTAGACAAATTATTTTCTGGGCGTGATTCTTAGCAGGTGCCAACTGTAAAGTGCGGACCACCAGCTGTCCCACATGACTTAGCACCCTATAATTACAACATTGTCACTCCATTTGCGCCACACTAACTCCACCTATAAATACCCCATTTCAAAACCATTGAAGGGACCGATCTAAGCCACCCCGAAGGGCTGTCATTTCGGTTTTCCACCATCCTCAAGCTCACCAAGCTCCATTAATGGCTTTCTAAGCTCACTCCATCTTCCTTCAACATCAAGTGGTTCTCATCTTCTCCAAACACCATCAATTTTCACTCAAGTTCAATCCAAGTGATCTCCAACCACCTTTTCCCCTCTTCAAAGCTTGGATCTAACACTAATTCTATGATGGAATCAAGGAAGATCATCTAATCACTAGATCTAATCCATTCCATCCCGAATTCAAGTGAGATCTAAAGCGGAAAGAGAGTAAAAAGTGGGAAATCATCATAAAGGGAGAGTAGTGAAATAAATGAGATGTATGAGATGATGAACTTTGTAAATTTCTCCATGATAATGAAATACCTCCAAAGTGGATGTAGATCTATTTTAGATCGAACCACTATAAAATTTATTTATTTTTTACTTTCTTTTTGCGATTGTGGTCTCATTTTCTTATTTCTAACCATTTGGTGAAGTACGATTTACGTATCTTTGGTGTTTGGACCATTTTTGGTTTAAACACTTATGTAAGCATTGCCCAATATGTTTGGATCCGTTCAATTTTATAATGGTGTTTCTGATCGGTCTTATGCCCACTATAATTGGGGCCATACCATAGCCAAGAAAACCAAGACCCAGTATGTTTGTCAAGTTTTGTTATTTTGCCAAGGGAAATGCACTATCAGCTTTTAAAAAATTTAGAAAAACAAATATAGTAGCAAGTTTGTATGATTAGAGAAAATGTAGCATCAGTACTAAGAACTAAATTAGTTAAATATAACATACTCAAGAACATACATATTTATATGTCCGCGTCACTATATATACAATCAATAATAGTTTTAAATGGGTGAAGAGGATTTTACTCACTATATTTGCACACTGTTTTCTCTGTTTTCAAGTACCCTGTTTATTCTTGGTTTTCATTTATCTTAGGTTTACATGTTAGACTCGAATCAACCATAGTCAGTACACTCAAAAGCATACAAGCCTATATGTATTAGAATTATACATATAACAACTTATATACGCATTCAAATGGATATAGTTTACTCATAAAATACCGTCATTGTTTTCTAGGTTTTATTTAATTCCTTCCATCATTTAGTGATAGTTTAAAATCATGGAACAGGTCATAAAAGCATATGTGTACTCATTGAAACTCAAAAGAAGTCTACTCTCATCAATTATCTGTTGAATCAAGGAATTCATGGCATTTTGATCAATGACAAAGAGAAGTTCAAGAACGACAAAAAGAAGAGATCCAATGGTATTGAAAGATAGAGGTTGATTATTTAGTGATTTAGTTGTGTTAAAATTGTTAAAATCTATCCTCAAATAATCATATACCTCAGTAGTTTGAATATATATATATATATGTATATATATGAATGCACATTCATTGTGCATAATGTCAGAAACCGGTCGATCGGTTCAAATTATACGGTCGACCGTTTCTAGGCAGAAATGCACAATGAACGTGCATACATGTATATAACGTATATATATTCAAATACCAGTCTACTGGTTAATTTTTTACTTGTCGACTGGTCTACGAACTGAAAGCAACTCTTCGTACAGACATCTTCATTCATCAATGGTTGCTTCCTTTTCTTTTCATCAAAAAATCATTTCTATTCAATACTTCTCCTCACCAATGATTGCAACTTCTTATCCTCTATAAATACAACATGAAATCTTCAATTTAATTTAGCTAATTCTTTTTATCTATTCTATCTATTGCTGATTTCATTTTTTTGATCAATCAAAGCACTCAAAAGCTCATAATCTTCTTATATCGCTGTTGAATCCTAGAATCTACATATTATTCTTTTGATTCAAACACAATATCATCTTCCATATCTTCACGAATTCAAATTCTATTTGCGGATAAGATTATATGAAGGTTTTACAAGAATTGACAAATTCGTGTTATTAAGAACACACATTGTCAAATTACAACTATACTCATCCTGTGTGAAGTCCTCGTTGTTGTAAGAGGAAAAGTTGTGAAGTCCTTGTTGTTGTGAGAGGCAAAGTTGTGAAGTCCTCGTGTGTAAGAGGCGTGAAATCTCGTTCGGTTGCTTGGGTGTTGTGAACCTGTTCCTCCGGGTGAAGCGAGGTAGTTGTTTAGTGAAAATCCAGAGAGAGGTCTGGGACTGGACGTAGGACGGTGCTCCGAACCAGTATAAAAATCCCTGGTGTGATTTTCCTTTTTACTGCATTTACGATTTTATTGTTCTGTGATTAGCTATTACTTCATAAGTGGAATATTGTTTGTCATATTACACGATCCTTGTGTGTATTATAATTAGCAAGCACACACACAATTTCAATTGGTATCAGAGCACGGTCATCATATAACCATAACACAGTTATTTGATATATTCTTGTAAAATGGAAAATAACGCAAGTTCTAGCACTAACACCACTTACATTGAAGGTCAATCAACACAAAGACCTCCTTTCTTTAATGGTCTTAACTATAGTTATTGGGCAACTCGTATGGCTTTTTACATGCAATCAACTAGCTATGATGCTTGGAATGCTACTCAGAAAGAAATAGTAAATCCAACGGTTGAGTACGCAGAATGGACGGCTGTTGAGAAAACCGCAGCAGCTGTAAATGCAAAAGCAATCAATATGTTGTTTTGTGCATTAGATCAAAACGAATATAATCGTGTTAATATCTATACCACTGCATATCAAATTTGGAAAACACTAAAAACTACTCATGAAGGTACTAACAAGGTTAAACAAGCAAAAAAAGCTTTATTGAAAAGTCAATTTCAAAATTTCAAAATGAAGCCAAATGAAACTATCAATGAGATGTATTCACGATTTCAAACCATTCATCGTGCACTTATCGGATTAGGGCAAAAATATTCGGATTTTGATGTAGTTTCAACAGTCCTACATTCTCTGACTAATGAATGGGAAGGAAAAGTATTAGCAATAGAAGAAGCTAATGATCTTTCCACCATGAATCCGGATGAATTGATAGGAAATCTTATGTCCTATAAAGCTAACTTGCAGGCTAGAAAAGAACTAAAAGAAGAAAAGAAAAATGTAGCTTTTCATGCTGAAAAGGATGAAGACATCTCAGATTCCGAAGATGAAGATCTAGCATTCATTGCAAAAGGATTCAAGAAATTCTTAAAGCAACGAAAAGCTAGTCGTTACAATAGAAAGAAGTTCAGATCAAATAAACCATCATCATCAAATGTAGAATGCTTCAACTATCACAAGAAGGGACACATGCACAAGGATTGTCCGGAGCAAAAGAAGAAGACAAAAAATGAAAAATTCAAACACAAGAAGGACAAGTCAAAGAAACGAGCATTCTCAGTGACATGGGATGATTCAGGCTCATCTTCATCTGATAGTGAAAGCGACTCAGACAATGAACAAGCTAATGTTTGTTTCATGGCGACAGAAGATGAGATACAAATTCCTTCTTTTGAAGAAGTTCTTGATATAAATGCCGAATTAATA